>RJWH01000913.1:0-292558 GCA_004363575.1 Solenodon paradoxus
TTTTTTTTCTAAATAATTTTAGCGACACCTTTTTCTCATCTTCAGCTAAAATGTTTCTTCAACTAAGGAATAACTGAACTTCAGAAATCTTTTGTTTTGAGTCTTGAAGTAACTGAATACTTTCATAGGAACTCAATTTTACATGACAAAAATTTTATATAGCAATTTATACATTCATTTTACATTATCTTGCTATTTTATGCAGTAGCATATTCAAACTAAGTAATTCTATACATGCAAAAAAAGGAGTTCTACCATTGATAATGAAAAGAATGTCAATAAATTTGAAACCATTGATAATGCGGTTCTTCAAAAACTTCAAATAAATGATCATATGATTTTTCTAATAATGCATAGCATTCTAGCAATTAGATAAATGAATTAGATCATCTCCTACAAATTATAACTCCCATGCTTATGGACATATTTATGAGTGTGTTCATTTCAGCTAGTCCTCATGAGTCCATATTTGACCAACTTTCATGACCATTACACACAACCACCTACATCATTGTTCAATGTATCATAATTGCCTGCTAAAACTATTCTAACAGGTGCCTGGAAAATCTCTCATCTTTGCACTTGCCCTTATTAGTTCCAGTCTCAATACAAATTATAGTGATAGTATCTTTTCTGAACTCGAGATGAAATCACAAATCAGAAAGGCAGAATTTTTTCTTTATTTTCTCTCTATTAAACTTCAGTTCGTAGTAAGAGATGTAGCTTAGAGCAGAGAGTTATTACATATTTATAATTAGATGAATATATTCAAAGTAAAATTTTAAACAGAGTGGTCTCTAATAGGGTGTTACTTGAATCTGAAACTCCATTTTCATTCCACTTACTTACCAAACACTGATTCAGCGGCCCTCCTGCTCTCAAGAACTATGCCAACATCTAGAAATGGTATGCTTACTTTTATCGATAAATGTACATCAATCAAGTGATGCAAGAAATAAAAGGAAAAAGAGTTGGAGTGGATAGGAAAACTACAAAGAAAGGATCTTTTTCAAAAAAAATAATAAACCCAAACTTTCCCAACTTCTTTTCATCTTCAAGATTTAATCTGTCAAAAGATGCTATAAAGAGGTAGAGATGTGAGATAATTGTAGATTAGAACAGAGATGCAGTTTTATTTTTCCCTTAGTTTTTCAAATAAAACTACTTAATGAAATAGAAGGCAGGTTCTCTTTAAGTATTCCAAGTAGTTTATATTAATTTAATATATTCTTTATTGTATATATGTATATATAGTTAATGTCAATGAGACTCTTGGATAGTCTATATGACAGAAAAAATATACATAAAGGATATTATATTCAAAATTATCCTGAAAAATTGGGTAATTAATTATGTTTTTAAAATCAATGAGGCTCATATTCTGATATGACTCTCCATATTGATATTATAAATATAAATTATCAGGGTCAGATATTGTGTAATGTGACTAACTCATAGATAAAAGTCAAATAGTTTGCACATTTCTCTGTATTCAGGATAAAGTACATTGTGACAACTAACTGAATCAAGATGGAACACTACATATTTGATCAGCTCCATGTTTTAGAAGAATTAGAGTGATTTAAAAGATTGCTTTTGAAAAGCAAGTTGTATTTTACTGGTTTAATATCATGTAAATTGTTACAACTATTTGTCTTCTGTTAAAAGTAGACAAATATTGGAATCTATCATAATCTTACCTATTATAAAACAATGCAAATTTTCCTCATAAATGTCAGCAGAATGCTAAAATATACTTATTTATAAACATGTAAGCATATTAACAAGGCATTTGAAAAAGTGAAACATTTAGAAAATAAATTGTCATAAGCCATAGCAATAGCATTTCATTGCTCTATCAATTCCTCTTGGATTAAAATGATGCCTCACACTTCTTATTCAATAGTAATGACAATACAAACTTTTCAAATGTCCTCATAGGACACAAATCTCATAGCACAAAGAACTGTGATTGCATTGCTGTTAATGACTAATAAAGCTAAATTAATCGAGATGAATTATTTAACCATTTAATTATTTGATAATATCAATAGATTTAAAATTTTGTTTCAAATTTGATGAGTTTACTTTTAAATGCGTTTAAATCTGAGACTCTATATGTGTTTATGACACAGACAACCCAGCTTCATTTTATGGAAAATGCCTCTTAGGAGACTGACATTAATGTTAATAGAGTCATTTCATCTAATCCTTGGTGTACCATGCTGAAAGTGTTACTTTAATGACAAAAGCAGTCAAAACACCAGAGTTAATGTGTTGTTAATTAACTCAATTTATTATTTTGTTTCCTTAAATTTTCAAATATTTTAATGCAACAGTGTCACAAAGTAATTAGAGAGTTAGTACATAGAGACCTGTTCCCAACTGCTGGGGAAAAGTATAATCACTTTGGAAATGAAATCTGACAGGTGCTGTTTTTGTTTAGCATCTTGAAATGACATGTCAGTCTCTAAAAGCTTATTTGTTCAATATCAGAAAGGATTTAGCATTTTAAGGAAAATAATCTAAGTCAGTCGGTAGGATCAAATAAATAAATAAATAATTTCACCACCACCCTGCTAATTTTCCATCTCATTTGCTTTCTGTCACCTTTCTTTCACCTTTTTGTTGTGATAGAAAGCCAAACTATAGTTTGGTATGCTCTCCTTTTTTTTCCCCTTTTTCCTTTCCAGGTTTTGCAATCTTGTATGTTTAAATTTATATGCTATCCCATGTGGGAAATTTTGCAATTGCAGATTTGCAGGACAAGATTCTGTCTTTGCTGGGATTGTATAACAAAATTGCCATAAACATGAATAGGTGGTAAAAAAAAAAAAAAAAAAAAAAAAAAAAAACAGATATTTATTTCTCATTCTGAAACCTGTGAAGTTCAAAATCAAGGTGCTGTAAGAGTTAGTGACTGGTAGGTGCTTTTTGTGACCAAAAGCCACAATGGTTTGGCTTTGTCCTCACGTAGGGGAGAGACTGAGGGAGTCCTTCACATCCTTTTCTTAAGGGTGCTAATCCCATTCATGAAAACATCACCCTTATGACTCAGTCACCTGCCAAAGGCCCCAAGTCCAAATATCATCACATTTAGGATTAGGTTTCAACATAGAAATGTATTTTTTTTAAAAAAAGGTGCAGGCAGGAATGAGACTAGAAGGCAGGCAGGCAGGAAGAGAGCTGAGGAAGAAGCATTTTTATTTATTTGTATTAAGTTCATCTTGGTTGCTTCCCCCTGGGCACAGGACATGAACCTGAGTCCTTGGAATACATGGGGACTGTGCTTGGCCAGAGATGGTGAACCTAACCGCTTCTCCACCAGGGTGTACTTCAATATGTGACACACTAGTCTATAGTAGATGCTAACTATTTGTGTTTTGACAAGATGCATCTTTGAAAAAAAGTGTGTATAGGAATGGTATCAGGTTGAACATAGGTTAGGTAAGTAAATAATAGGAATATAATTATAAATAGACTAGGGAAATGTTAGCAACACCTTTATGCAGTGTAATCTAACTCATGTACTCACACAGTGTCTTGTGATTGCCTCAGAATTTTCTTAACAAACCAAATGGAGATCAATGAATATCAAATTCCTTAATTTTTCATACTTCAAATGCCCAGTGTTAAAGGCAGAATATTACTACTTATTTAGTCATTCATGCATATCTTTCCTGAGGATTCCAATTTTCATACCTCAGAGAACATAACATTATTGGATTTTCTTGTGTTTATTTCTAAGTCACTTTGTTGAAATTAAGACTTTGCCAATACAATAATTTATATAGAAGAAAGAAAAATATCATTTTGCATTAGTTTTATCACAGCTATTTAACTATAAGGAGCAACAAGGTATATATAAAATATTTATTAAGATAGAAGCAATATAATAATTCTAAAAATAATGTCAATTACCAAATTCTCAGATCATGGTTTATGACATTTTTAGTGACAGTTGTTTAAATGTATAGTTTCTTCTGTCACATAGCTTCCTTCAATTATTAAAAAGATATGAAATATTAAAGATTATGGTACCTAAGCATTAATTTTGGAAAACTGAAATTTAAAATTTCGATAATTTTATAGCAAATACATTTTGCTCTGATCATTTACTTTACTTAATAAAGGAGCATAAACACAGAGTATACCAACTCCAATCTGTTGCATTTTCATAAATTATATTTTACTACAATGTGTGAAATATTGCTCAGACAAAAATGCCCAGTTTTATTCCTTACGCTGTACAATGTGTAATATATGCAAAGCAACTATTGGTAGGAATTCTGAAATCAGCAGTGTATTTTCCAATGTGGTACTGCAAATAAATTAAAGACAGATGTGTTATTCATAATATCATTGAAATGATACAGATTTCTAATTAATTCTGTTTTGCTAGATATCTAAAACTTGGATTTAAAAAATCCTATTGCTATATAGCTAAAAATAAATTCACTGACTAACTGATTCAAATATTTGGAAGTAGAGTTATCCTCCTGGAGTCTTTCCTGCCTGTGTATGGGCGCGGTGGGGGGGTGTTTGTGTAAATAAGTATACACAGAGAGCACGTCAGCTTGTCCTCTCTAGTGAAAGGACAGTTAAAATTTGATACAGAAGACTAAGAATAAGGTACTTAAGAACACCAGAAATTCTCAAAAATTTTGCAAATATAATGAGTAAATAAATAATATGTAAAGAACAAATATGCAGTCAAAAAGTTTGTAGACAAAGCTTGTGAAATTGCCAGAAAAGTAAGAATCCAATGACATGCACAAATACACAAACATAAACACACATGAGAATATGCTAAATATAGTCTTGGAATTTAAAAGGAAAAATACAAATATTTAGTCACTCACACTGAAAATAAAAGAATGAATAAAGCTAAAAGCTTAATTAGGAAATAGTTTACCAGCAATAAACTGAAATGCTTTCAGGGAAAGTATGTACTGTTATGTAAACTTTATCAAAGTAAAAAGGGCTCAAATACATTTGCTAACTAGCTTTTGTTTGTTCTTCACATCCAACTTCCTCCAGTCTCAATTGTGCTATCTTCCAAGAGGCTGAGTTGACATTGAAGCCAAAGACTTGCTAGTTCTCTGCTTTCAGTTTACATTAGCCAAAGGAAGTGTTCACATGAAATCAGAAGAAAGGTTAGAAGTGAAGTCAGGGTACTTCCTCCTTGCATGCCTTCCTCCTGGTTGGCTGTAAGGCAGTTCACCTGGTCAATGAAACCATTTGTCTCCTGTCATATAACTCTCTCCAACCACTTATGTTATCCAAATTCCAATAACTCCCCTCCCCTAAGAATAGAGGTGTTATTGGTTTCCCACTGTTATTAGTTCTAAGGCATGTAATACGTATCACATGCTTCTGTAAACTATACCTGCCTGTATAGAGATTCTCATTTTGTATCACTGGGATAGTATTCCTCACCTATTTAAAGTCTACATAGCTAACACTCTTGTCCAGGAAAAATGGCATTCTAGAGTCTGTGGTACACAGTATACAATAACTTTCAAATTACCACCCCAATGTCATCACTGAAGTGTAATGGGAGAATGAGTTCGTTGTTAATAACAAATATCACTGTGTTATTAGGATTACAATTGAACCGTAATGTTTTTCATAGTTTTGTGATTCTATTTGATAACTCTAGAGAGCATATATTGGGAAAACAACCAACAGCGAAAGCTCTGAATATTCTAATCAGAATATACATGTAAAATTTGGTCATTTTCATCTTTGTAAACAGTATTTGCCCCCAAAAGTGACTTGACAGATAAAAGGAAAAGCAAAGGAAAGAGCAAGCTCCAGGACTGATGATAAATGTCGCAGAATTCATCGAATGCTTATCCCTACTGTGTTTGAAACTCTAATATGAGGAAACTGAAGGAGAAAGGTTGGAGTACTGAGATAGGGATGAAGATATTCAGAGAGATAGAGGTGGTGTCAAAATCTGTTCATCTTCAGAATCCTCTTATAAAACTTACTCGCTATCAATAATTGGAAGGAAGAGTCTTAGTTATCGATGGGTAACAAGGTACCCCAACTTTTCAAATAATAAACAAATTTTCACACAATCTCTAAGAATCAGTAATCCACCTGAGACTAGCCAGATGACTTTTTCTGACTTTGGATGGCTCATGTCCTTGTAGTCACTACGTAGTTGGGAGGGTGTCAAGTGAAGACTTAGCAGGTGAGAAGATATTACACCAAAACTCACTCAGAACCTACCAGCTAGAGATTCTAGACTGTGAAAAGTATGAAATAGAAATATGTTGCCTCTTTAAGCTGTTGTATTTGGGAGTAATTCATTATGTAATAATATAAAATGAATATAGATTTTTGATACCAAAATTATGATGTAGGCATAGAAAGTTGTAAAATTGATAGACTTTGAGACTGATTTTTAAGCAATGTTGAGAAAAACTTTGTAGAAAACAATAACAAAAACCTAAATTGCATTGAACTTACTTTTGGTTAGAGAAATATGTTATTAGAAACTAGAGGAAGAGAGAGACATTGCGATAAGGCAGAAAGTTCAACTTTCAATTAAGAAAGTAGAAATTGTGTCGCATGAACTAGGTTATATCAGTAAGATTTTTAGCCCAACTCTCCTACTCTATATTGATATATAATCTTGGTTATTCCATAAAACATGATACTGATCCATCTGAATTATGCAATGATATTTATTAGACCTGATATGCAATGGTTAGCAATTGCAATATGTAAATGTTCTTGGAAATCATCCCCACATTTCTGGAAATCACATTGTCATGCGCATATTGGCATATTTCCTGTATGTTTTCTTGCTGTAAAACAGAAGACAATAAACTACATACTGGACCTCAAGGTGAAGAATCTGTCACAAATAAAGGCTCAAAGAGCTTTGCTCTATTTTTACTTGGATATGTTTCAGTTGGTCCTTCCTCAGTCTCTTTAACCAAATAGTTTATAAATTCTTATTTTTGAGTTATAGTTCAAGAAAATAAAGTCTCAGCTATTAAAAATAAGATGAAATCCCTCCAGTTACAACACAGACTTTGAAAAACTTACATATAGTAAAATAAGTCAGAAAGCAGACAAACATGGTATTATTTCATTCACAATTGTGATATAAGAAAACAAAAGAAACTAATCAGACAAAAACAGACATTTAATTCCTAAAGTCAAATTAGTGGTTGGTAGAAGGGAATGGGTACAAGGACTCACTTATATGGTACAAAACAGAATTAGACTGCTAGTGGGAAACATTTATTACATACAGATGATGAACTTATAATGTTGCACACCATAAATATATATATATATATAAAATAATGTAATATTTATGTTGTAATTTTTTTAAAGAAACTAATCTATTTCAAAAAAGAAAAGAAAAAAATTCCCTTTAAAATAAAATCATCTGGGCTGTGATGCAAATTGCCCTATCATTATAACCTATGTCTCAGCACATCTAATGACTGGGAATGCTCATACGCAGATAGAGATATATATTAAGTTTCAGCCAATACTCATAGGAAAATCACAGGGAGGACTCCTAGGGTTTTTGAATAAGCACGTGTTCTCTTTTGTCACCAAATATTCTAAAATGTAAAAGTATCATCTATTTTGCTGCTAAGCTTTGGTGGAGATTGAAATCCTGACCACGGGACAGTGAGTGACTCTGCTTCCAGAGATTCCCATTTGAACCAGCTATTCTCTGGTTCATTAAATCTTTAGATCAGACACGTACAATAATAATCCATTGCACATTTTCCACTTTTGTGTAAGTAGTTTCTTTTTTCTTTTCTTTTAGTAGGCATGCTTCAAATAATTTCTTTTGAGGGTTCCATCTGATTTTGTAGGAACTCTAATATTCTTTATAGTAAGGAAAATTATAAATTCCCACAAAATATTTAATTACTGTATATATAATTTATCAGAATGAAATTCCAAATATATAAAGCTGTGTTTAAAAATTATGAACATAAAGTGAGACTTTCATTGTTAAAATAGAATCTTTTAACACATCTCTAAGTAGTGGATGATTAGTAGAAATATAGATTTGAACAATGTACTTGATGCTGAACATAGTCGTGGCCAAGTTTCATATTAGAGGATTCACATTAATTTCAATCACTCATGGAACAAAAATCAACTAAATGCCAATGTGATGATATGCAAATAAGATCATAAGCACTTATAAGGTCAGTGACATAAAACTCATTTTTTAAACTGTGTTAAAATAAATTACACATCAATATTGCATTTTATGCACTTGAATACTACTTAACAATTTTCTTTTCAAATGTCTCTCCACAATTCTCTATTTCTTACTTTGGAAATATTTGGTTATCTAGGTAAGTTTATTTCTTTCCATAAATCTCTACAAAAATTTGGTAGATTGTTTTTAAAATCATTTTTCTGTGAGGAATTTATGTAGAGCAATATTAGTGATTATAATATATAAGACTAATATATTATCTAACTTTTGGGTATCTACTTAAATTTAAAATCTCATATAGATATTATTCAATTCCTATATGGCATTACTGTGGTAATCATATTTGAAAATTTAGAAATATTCTAGCATCGTTATAGTGATATTGAGCTCAAGGATCAGCTTGATTTATTTTTTTAACCATTAGAACATTAATGAAGCAAAACAACATTTTAATTTACTATATTAAATGCATTTTCTGCCAATAACAAATTCAAAATAGGATAGAATAGTAATAGATGCTAATCTATATTTTTCTTAATAAAATTTTAAAAAATTCAGCATAAATTTCTTTCGATTATTGTATAGGAACCTATCCCCAGAACACTTTACCTTTACTGTTATTTTTCCATGTTAACTTTAATTATACTGAATATGTATAACATATATTTATAAACATTTCTCTAAGAACCATGAATTTCTACTTTTAATTCAATGCCATTTAACTTTATTTCTTTAGTGAGTTTATCATCTGCTAGTCTATATTACAAAAGAGGATATTATTTCTTAGATATGTTTTTATAGATTATATGTAAATTTGTTTATGTAAGTTTCCTTAGATGTTGAGATTGTTTTATATGCTATACTGTCACTAATTCTGAGTTGATTAGTAATTTATCAATATCAATATAAACATGTTCAACCATAAAATGCTTTCAGTAGGCAAGCAGCCAACAGAGAGAGGGCTTGAGTATATATGCACAACGTGCATTGAAATTTCAGACTTGCAAATTATAATACACTTCATCCTCTTGATGGAAAAATGAAAAATTAAACAATAAAAATAAATAATTTATATTAATCCAATCTGAAACAGAGAGAACTCACAGAATCATTTTTTTCTTGTTATACTTTTTTTTTCATGGAAAATATGGAAATGTTTTCCATTTAACTAAATTGAAAATAAATCTTCAAGGACAGCTCATGAGTATGGCACATAGGCTGAAATCCTGCATATTTATAATACAATTCCCAAATGTCCTCCAATTTGGGGTGCTGATAAACTAGTATGGCTGATAGCAGTGAACACCTAAAAATAAATTAGCTTAATGTTATTCTGACATACAGAGTGGTAGGAGATGGGTTTTAGATAGAGAAAGGAGAAATTACAGAAAGATTCTTCGAAACATTTTCCTCTCTGATATGGTTACTCACATAAATGTCCAGATTGAAATTAAGTCTACTTTGAATGTGGTAGGTAAAACAAGAAATTTTAAGAGGGAAAACAAGACCATAAATCTAAAAAGTGTTATTGAATCTCAGACTTTGTGAATGATATCTTTTTATGTTCAATTCAAATGAAATTGAAAAGTAACTGAAATACGAACCCTTCTACACACCCTCCCCACATGAGAACAATAAAATGGGAAAACCTGCCATTTTGACAGCATGTATGAAACTGGAGCATGTAAAGCTAAGTGAAATAATAAGGAAGCCAGAGAAAGGCAAATACTGAATGGTTTGGTATGACTCATATATGGAATTTTTTTAAGAAAGTGTCAAATTTACATGCTGAGAGATGTAGAAAATGAAATGTTCATTAAAGGGTAAAAACTCAGCTATAAACAAGTCTTATTTACTGAGGGGTTAAGCCCTTGCCTGGGGTACAGTCCACATGCAGACCAAGGACCCGGGTTCACATTTCAGGACTAGAGAAATAATTAAACAACAACAATAACAAATGAATCAAACAAATAGAAAATTAAACTACTTCCTCCTCCTGCTTCACTTCTGCCTTCTGTCTGACTTTTTTCTTAAAAAAAAAAAAAAAAACAACACTGAAAAATGAATACATTTGAATTTAAAGAAATTCAGGTTTATAAGTTTAAAAATCTAAACTACAGCATAGTAGCTATAGCATATAATACAATATTTTATATTTGAATGTGCTAATAGAAAAAATTTTCAGGATTATCACTTACACAAAATGGAACTATTTAAAGAAGTATAGATCTGTTAACTAACTTCATTGTAGTATTTTACAATGTTATACGTACAATATATATGTATATGTATGCATGTGTCTGTATAGATATATCTATATCTATATATATAATCAGTCTACACTTCCAATGTATATACATTTATTTGTCAATTATATTTCAGTAAAGCTGAGAGGAGGGATGGGCTCAGGTGCAGGAATTTATAACATGTAGTTAGAAAAGAGAGATTTTAAAAGACAGGTTGGAGAAGACAAGGAACTTGATTCAAACCTCAGTTTTGAGTTACCTCTATTTTCCTAATCACAAACTATGGAACTATTTGTTCAGTTAAGATGTAGTTGGGGAACATAAGAAAATAACTTGGAAAATTTTCCAGAAATTAAAATAGTTTGGTAAATTCTTTGGGACTTAATATTGTATTTCTCTCATTTAATATTTTAATATAATAAACTTCATGGATATCTTAGTATCTAATTTTGCATTTTATGGATCAAACTCAATTGTAATTTAGTACATTTTATTTGGGATGCTAGATTTGAATTTTTGTTATTTTACCTCTAATTGACATGTGGTCATAAATATTGTCTTTAATTATGTTACCTGAAACATCTTTATTAAATGTAAGTACAGATAACTGGAATATTATAAACCATTTATTTCCCTCCCCCAATGTCATACTCTAATCCCAATATGATGATGGTAATTGAAGATAAGAGCTTTCTGAGGAAGGAATTAGGGTAAAATAAGGACAAGAGGGTGGGTTTCTCATGGCAGGATTAGGCAACTTGTTAAAAGAGTCAAGAGAAAGCCTGCTTCCTCTTTCTCTTTCCGTCTCCTGACATGTAGTCAGAAGAAAATGTCAAGAAGATAGGAAGAGCCCTCATCAGAAACTAACCATGATTGTTTTTTGATCCAGACTTTCAACCTCCAGAATTGTTAAAAAATAAATTTCTGTTGTTAAAGTCATTAAGTTCATGGCATTTTATTTTGTGAGCCTGGGCAGACTAGTAACAGTCTGTATAGTCAGGTTTAGAACTGAGGGAAATTCATGATTTATTTTCAAAGTGAGTTCCTATTCATACTGCAAATTGTATGCATTTTGAAGAATTTCTTCTGTGTATAGTTGATAAATCTGCATATAAAATAATGTATGCATAAATAAAATAATGTTCTGTTCTTGTAGAGAGCTTTTAAAAAACTTTAATGTTTAATTGAAATATGTTTGACAAATTGTGTGTTTATGTGTAGGTGTGTGTGTATAAAGCTGAGGGAAAAAAGAAAATTCTACAAAATATATTATGTATATGTGTGTGAATGTGTATGTATATTTATGCAAATGTATATTTAGTTCCTCTGCCCATTTTAATCACATTGATCTGTATAGATAAAATAGACTATTATTCAGTCACATGATATAATTTTTCAGTACGTTTTCAATTTTCTTTGTGTTTCTTGATTTGTTCAATGTTATAGACTCCTTTTGGAATATAATAAATTTTTATTTTTCCTGAAATACTCTTTAATCAAAGTTATCAAAATTGCTGTTTTTGCAAAGGTATTCTTAAATTGATTCAATTTTTTATTTATTCCATTTTGGTGATTGTGTTTTTAATTGCCCAGACATTTATTTGATTCCTTTTTGTTTATAGCGATATCATTTGCTTGCAGACTTCTGATGATAAATTAATGCTTATTTAGAAGACTTCATTCTACTTACTTTGATTTAAATGTACTTTTGCTTTCTTTAAATATATAATAATTATTGATTCTGTATTCATGATAGTGTTGCACATTTTGTTCTACTTCTATAATCATGAGTAGGTAATTTGCTCTTTCCTGTAAGAAATCTGCGTGAGTTTTGATATATTCTGTTTCATAAGTGCAAGCCGACTATAAAGGAAATACTAATTTTTGAAGTCCCTTCTGCATAGTTATTTTAGTTTCTTCTCTGTTGTTTACAATGACTGGGGAATAGCCCACCATGGCTGTTTGATACAAAGATAGTGTTCTTGTCTGTGAAACAGGATGAGCCTGGCCTGGTTCTGTACTATCTATAACATCACGTCTCTATGGTCTCAGTTCTTCCTTGGAAGTTACACTAGCACAAAGAACTTTCTTTTTAAGCATTCCTTATTATCCAGTTTGTCAGGTATTTTTCTTTAATACAGTCACATTTCATTTTAATCAATTTTCTTAGTTTAATATTTTCACCTAGATTCTGAGAACTAACTTAAAAAATACCTCCTCCATGAAGTTTATTAATACATTTAGCTAATGTTTTTCAATTTTGGTCTTCTGTTGTTCTCACATAGAAATGTGTAGCCCCTGAAAAATGAATTTTTGAAGATGCTTGATGAAATATTGCAGGGATACTAACTATATAATCCAATTGTGGATCAGAATAAAATCATACTTACTGTGGTGTTGTGTCAATAAGGCTATAACAAATACTTTGAGAATGTTCACAATGGTATTAAACCCAAGAAAATTAAGTAGCTCATCTAATGTTACATATTTTATAAATGTCTGGATTATACCTTTATCCAGTAGTTTTGTAATTGCGTATGCTTTACTTTTATTCTTGAAGAATAATGTTCTGATTCTGTATCTGTGACTAGGAAAGACATTCAATCACATTCATTTCTTCAAGTGAATAATGGATCATCTTTCTATATTGTTGTCAAGTTCCTGTAATCGACCCCAATGCACCTTCCTCTAGTTATATGCTCACATCAGATGTCACACACATACTTTACTCTCCTTTGAATTACCAAACAAAATAAAGTGACACAATAAATTCTGCTTTAGAAAGAGTCAAAATATTTTTAGAAAAGAGGTGAAAAATGTTTTTGCTAGTATTGACTCCAAGAAAAAGATGACAATTGAACAGTAAATCTCTCATAATAATCCACAGAACTAACTTTAGTTATGCATTTACTGACATAAATGATGTCATTGTAATGAGACTAACTGTGACACTTCTACAGGTATATTTGTACACATTTTAATGTTTAAATTTGTCATTGATTTTGCATTTTGATTTTTTAATTTTAATTTTATGGAATAAACATTTCTCCCTAACACTATAACACCTAAAACTATAACACCGCATAGTTTTTAAGGTGTGCTACAATGTAAATCTACATCTGTTTATGTTGCTTTACCACCAAAACTCTCTTTGAGCAATATTTTTTGTTGTTGTTAGAAATTCCATCAGATTGATAGGTTTGAGTGGGCACCCGTTCAGGAATCTATTAAGAAATTTGGTGCAAAAGACTAATAAACTCTTTTTCTAGAACACAGTTACCTACTGTCTCACTTATTGCTAGTGTTTTCTCATTGCAGGTTACTATAGACTAGTGTAAAAAAACATCCAGTGTCTGTAACTACTGATAAAAGGAACCAAGATAGGGGAACAAATTAGCTTTAAAGATATTAAGAGCCCAGAGAAATTCTTAAGTACGTTTTATGTGACCACTCAGGTAATTGTCTAAAGATCATTATTAATTGTGATGACTATCCTGTGGTTTGCCAGCTCAGTTATTTGACTTTTGCTGAAATAAATGATTGACTGTTTTAAACAAAATAAAGAATTACAAATTACAACAAATGATCTCTTTAAAAGTCTAAAACAGTTTTCCCAAAAGAACATATCTTATTCCAATCGTTTTATGAATAGAAAGGTATATTTAATTTTCTATAACATTTAGAACATTTGTATCATTGTGGTAACCTCTATTTTTAAGTTTACATGCTAATGGTTTACAAGTTTATATATATATATACACATTTATGTATTTTATTTTTATACATATAAGATTTTGATTACAATCATGTGTCATTTAGGATATGGGATCAACCAAAAACTGTTTCTGAAATAGCTTAAAACTTTTTAAATTTATGAAGAAATTGATTTATCTAAATCTTGTATGAGAAATAATTTTTAAGACTCTAAAGAGGATTTTGTAGATTTTTGTTTTTGAAAGCTTTGTTAATGATAATAGATTTATTTTGCTTAATACAAAATATACTTTCAAAATTTTGTGAAATAAGTATCAAAACCACACTTTTGTATATTGTTTTTTAAAATGCCTGAAAATTTTGGGTTAGAGAAGTGTTTATTATTTTAATTATTTTTTATAAGTTTAAAAATATGTAGAAGTAAGTTTTTAATTATTGTGAATTGATTTTTGTTGAAAGTGTGATGGAAATGAATTAACATTATTTAAATAAATATAACTTAAGGAAAACAACACTATAAAGATAAAGTTAAAAAAAGTATAATACACACAAAACAAAATTTAAAAATAAAGTTAATATGGATCATTCATCAAGTATATTTCTAATTTCTAACACATATTGTTTTAATTGCTTGCTTTGAATATTCAAATATTAAAATAATAAAATTATAAGTTTAGATACAAAATATGAAATTAATATTGAATAGACATTCAAAATAGCATTGAGCTATATTTGAAACATGTTAAATTTTCACATTTATTCACATTCTGAATTGAAATTAGTAGACTTTTTCAATGATTTTTTTAGATTCCTGAATTTAATAAAAATTCCAGAAGAGGGAGATGTTTGCTCTCAAATGAAAAATGTTTTCTTTCAGTGTGAATGAGTTGAAGTCCATAAGATAAACAAAAATAAGCTTTCTACATCATCTTTATATGTAGAAATTATAAGTGGTAAATCTCTGCTGCTGTTAAAATTTTATCTTACTTTATGATGCGTTTGCAAGTACTTTTCTCCTATGTAGGTAAGGTTTTATATTACTGATTTTCCTTTATTAAAATAAGATCACTAAAACATTTCTTAATCATTAAAAATGCAATCAATTTTGTAATTCATTTTAATTAGAAGTTAGTTTTCAAGATACGTTTTCTTACTTATTGTGAAAAATCAATGCTAATTTTGTTAAAAGAATAATGTAGTGCAAGTATATTACTATGCTGAAATACTTTTCAATTAATCATGAGCTACTTATAAATATACATCCATACATAAAGACATGCATGTCTTTTTATTCATATCTTTTGTTTTCAAAATGAAGCGTTTTCTAATTAAAACATATTCTAATAAAATATTTCAAATAATATATTTTCAAAATTATACCAATTTCTAATAAACTAAGGAAACATATAATTTTCCTTTATCTTTTCTGGTGAGTAGGAAGAATGGCTATATATACAATACTATATGCAATACTATATATTTAAATGTTTAGCTGTAAATATATTACAGAAAAGCATATTGGTCCTATACTCAGCTAATTAGCCCGGAAGGCTTACTATTGAGAGGGAGGATTTTAAAGGAAAAAACTTACATACACAAAACTCTAAATTTTGCTTTCCTCTTGCAGTTATCTTGACATAAATTTTCTATTTTTGCACCTCCCTGATTCAATTTCTTGTCTACGATTATATACAAAGTATCTTAAAAGTCAGTGGTAATTCATAAATCATTTCCATGAATGCATTCTTTTTTACAAATCTTTTTTCACTAGAGCAATATAGACATATATCATATATTTTTCATCAGCTCTATTTGAGTTTCTAGAAATTACTATAAGGAGTAAATGAGCGCATAGTTAACTGGTTTTCCCAAGGTTTTCATCCAACCTTTTCTTCTATTTACATAGCTTTATAACTGTAGAAAATTATGGCCTGAAAATATCAATGTCAACAATGTTGAAAATAGGATAAACATATTTTTCAGATTAGTAACAAAACAAAATAGATAATATACCTAGTCTTTCTCTCAATACAAAAGAAGTCTTTTAAGCACCGTGAACATTGTTAATAGCAGAATAACTGACACCCGTGCTGAATTGAGTGATAATTGTTTTCTAAAATAATTTCTCGTTGAAAGATACATATTACTGATTTATATAGAAGTCACCCAAATGAGTTTTCTTTGAAGAAAGTTGTCACTCAAGATTAAAAAATATATATGAATAAAGTTGCTAATTGACTTATTTTAATAGTGAAGTTGTGTATTGAACAGGTGATAGTAAAATTTGTGAAAAAAAATGATGATGTTAATAGTGAACTTTTTGAGGAAAGAAAAGGATTTATTGTGTGTCAGCAAGCAAGAAAAGAGAATAGTCAAAATTCTCAGATCTGTTTCTGGAGTTGAAGGCTGGGTGAATTTTTTAAAGGGCTAGGTGCTAGAAGACACTATGCTTTATTTCATCTATTCATTTATTTATTTATTTTTTGTCAATCTGATTGGTCTGTTTATCTATAGTCAGTAGGCATCAAGGTCAGTTCATCCTGGATGAGGGACCTCCCTCCACTTTTGAATATGCTCTGGGTCACTTTCTTCTTAGAAATTTGGTTCCTAGGCAGTGACTTTTGTGCTAGGGAACTGAAGGTGACTGGTGATTCCCAGGTCAGGATGCCCATAATTTCACTGTGTGCAAGAAAACTTCACATTCTCTGAAAAATGATATGTTTATCAAATAAGAAATGTAAAGATTAAAAAAAAATACCATAGAGGTTTGGACAATATGTTTGTAATCACTATAGTCAAGATTAAAATGAAAAGCATAATTCTGTAATTAAACAGAGTTAATGATTGCATTAATTATAGCCACTTAAACCAGAGTTAAGGATTGTATTTATTATAGTTGTTTGAAATATTTGTCACCCTTTTCATTTTATGACATTTTTTACATCTCTATTACACAATTTAGTGGTCAGTGTCTTATCTTTATCCAGTTTTGTCTTAAATATTCTCCACTGCTCTCTTGTCATTTATTTCCTCTAATCAGACATTGTCTTTCCAAAGTAAAGGTTGAAATCTCTCCATCTTAATCACTTCATACTAACAGTGTTTTCCGTCATAATCTTACCAGTTCTATAATGTCAATTCCATATCCTTACCTATTTAGGAATTTGTATAAAACAACATGAGAAGAGAATGCTGAGAATAGAGATGAAAAAGATAGGTTATTTGTCTTCAAATGGAAAATATCACTCCTCTCATAATAACATCTCAAAAACTCACCAGTGAATTTAAATACTTTAGACTAATATTTAATAATCATTAGTGTTTACCCTTTACTGTATACTTCATTATACCAACACCCATAATCTATTGACACCCACCCTGGCCTTATTCGTGCCCTCCCCTCACACACTACATATCACTCTATCTTTGCCAAGTGTTTATTGACTAGAATTGACACCAAGCATTTTTTTCCAGGAAGCTTCATTCATCCCGTAAAACTTAAAACTTGTGATTTACAATCCTGGAGCTTTTCTTTTCTTTCTCATTCTAAGTTAACCTCTTTAGTGTATTTTACAGTAATTCTTACTTTGGGAAAATTAACTCATTTTTTATATTGAGCTTTTTCCCATGAGATCATCAATACATAAAGTCTATGCCTCTTTGTATTATATCTTGGAAACTGCACAGTGTGCCCCAATAACTAGTTAATAATTAGGTTTATGTTAACCTCCTTGCTTCTCAGTTTCTCCCAACTTTATACAATTTATATATAAACATATATGTATGAGATACATTTCTTTTTATATTACATTCATTGTCTAAGTTTCATACTCACATTTTACTTCTTTAGTGACTGTTTCATTACTAGTTGTCTTAAATGAGATATATCTATCATGTTCTTAAATGTACCTATTTTAAACATTCTAATATCTAGTCTTTATGTATTATCTTGTATTGAGTGGCTACTCATATTGTTCTTATTATTAGATTTGAATTACTTCAATCAGGTACATAATATTATGCATCTATGAGTCTCCAATGCTTTCTAATTTGGGATATATCACAAATATATGCTCAATAAATATTAATGGGTTTATGAAAATGGTCAGAGAGAGTGGATAGATGATAATACATGGCAAGATATTTGTGATATGCTTTTACACACTTGGAAAAACAAATTTTAGCTATGTTTTAATAGTCTCAAATGTAAGAGACAAAAATAGTACCCTTGAACATAAGTGAAGACATCTGGCTGATAATGTGATGATGAATCATTTGACATTCTTTTCAATTTTTCCCTTCAGAAATCTTAGTAAGATTGTGTGCCATTAATCAGCAGCAAGAATTCCTTCTTAGTTTGTGGGTGGATCACAGAAATGGTCAAAATTATATCATCAGAATATTCAAGTGATGGTATTGTCAATCTACTAAAACTGTAATTCCATGTGGATAGTGAGAAATTTTGATCCAGAGATATGACATAGCCAAGTCTACATACTATAGCTTCTTATATTGTCTATAAAAAGCAGTTGGTGTGATGCACTGCTGGGCATCTTTCTCCCATTGCTTTCCCATGAAATAGGTTTCTATTTGCCAAAGGAATTTAAACTTCAAGACCACTATATGGTTTGTTTTGTTTTGTTTTTTCTCAGCAGTAGCTTTTCATTGCAAGCAGAGCTATCAGCAATGCGAGCTGAGATAACAGCCCCCTGCTGAAAGGTTTCTTCATTGCTGGAACAGCACTCAGGATATGGAGTTTTGAAGGTTGTCAAAGCAAGATGAACATCTAAGGAGATTTTATAATGCAAAAAATTGGGCATTAATACAAAAATAGATGCTCTCATGCTTGTTCATTTACATTATCATTTTTTGTGCATAAATATTTCATAAGGATATCATCTCCATTCTACAACTTGGAAATGAAACTGTAATTTGTATGGCATGTTGATTCCTTATTGTAGCATATTTGCAAACATTGTTTTAATACTAAGAACTTACCCTTTATTAACCATTTCTTGAAGCTCGCCTCCTTATTCAAACATATAAACGTGATTTATTTAATGAAGATTTTTAACACTATTATCTTAATGTAACCAGGTTTTATTTTTTTAATATTTTATTACTGCTTCATTAGTTTAGAGTATTAATAAGTTTTGGGAGAATAGATTCATAGTTCACTCAATGTGCATATCACAGCATACCCATAATTCTAGTTTCTATTACCACTGTCATTTGTATTTCCTTGACCCCATGTTCCTTCCTTTCTCCACTCCCAACCTCCATAATAGTGCTGCCTTCAGACATGAGAGTTTTTTGTGTTACATTTTATTTCATATTTGAAATCTGGAGTGTTTTATAATCCATAAGGTTCAAGAAGCAAAATATTTTTCTAGTATCAGATTCTACATGAGAGACATATTTCATAAATAATATTTAAATTCAATATAAAATTCCATGTTGAAATTATTTTTTTGGTTGAAATATAGAATTTTATCTTTATGATAAAATTGACCCATCATATTACAGGAACTGTATCTGAGAGAGTATGTGTTTGCTCTGCTGTAGATTTTACCATTTTGTTTTTTCTTTGAGAATCAGTGCTATTTCTCTTTTGTCCTATTTTTTCCTCCTAATCCCTCTCCTTAAAAATCTTTGTAATATTTTAATCCATGAATTATGTATTTTTTTAAAAAATATGCCTGAATAGTGATTTTAAATAGTTTCTCCCTTAATATCTTATTCTTTTATTTCCCTGGAAATCTGTTGGGTATATTTTGGGATTGCTGATTATAATTTTAATATTTCAAAAATCTTTAATCATAATCTTTGCTCTTTACTTCACTCTATATCTTTTCTTTGTGCTGCTCTGTCTAGAAATTCACTTTTCTACTAATAGATTTTTGTTATATAAACAATTTTATTTATATACTTCTATTTATTCTAAGTTCCTAACAGAGCCATTTTTGCTCTTTACTGTTGGGTCTTTCCAAGATGTTCAGACAGGTCTCCCCAAGATGCTTAATTTTTAGAATTTAGGTTTTGAGCTAAGGTCAAAACCCTTCAGACTCACAAGAAACTTTTACCACTCCCTTAATTACTGAGAATAAAAATTGAGGGTATTTAGCATTTGTACCAGAAATTAACTTTATATTGGTAAAAACCCCTACATAGCAACACACATGAAATTACAGGACATCTAGTCTTCATCATACATTCTCCTATGAAACCCCTCTCTCTCTCCTTGGAGACTCAGACCCCTCTCTTGTTCCTTAGTTCATTTTTATTATTGTTATTTTTAAGTTTATAACTTTCATTTTGCTCTGTTTACTTTAGGATCTATATGAGGTAGAGTTTCCTTATGTATGTAATTAAATTTGTTCTTTTCCCTTATTCATCTGTCTGATATTAAGTTATTGGGCCTATCTGTCAGAGAAGAACTCAGAAAGATAGGAAGAGATGTTCTCTCTACTCCTAAACTATTTTTAATCCTGATTTGATAATGACATTTTATATCCCTCCAACTTCATCAGCATTTCCTCTATGATTTTTTAATGTTTTTATATTAATTATTTTCTTTTTTTGAAGTCTTGTATGATGATGCATTTTCTTTGTATTTAATAAAGAAAAAATGTGCTATGAGATTGTATTTATTTTTGCTAATTTTATGTTTCTTTTTTAACCTGTAATATTTCTTTCAACTACATCAAAATGTGCTTTTTTTGTCATCTTTTTTCTCAGGTCACTCATTCATTATGTTAAAAATTGACATCTTCAGATCTGCTTGTCTGATAACATCTTTTGTCATCTAGTTTATTGCTATAGATTATTACTGTCAGAGTCTTGATGTAGAGAGCTCATTAAATGCTCAGATACTCCTTATAACTTATTATCATAAATAATTCATGAAATATTACAAACTTCAGACTATTTCATTTACGCAATGTCAGAAGATGAGGTACTTTTTTGCTTGTGAATTTCACATTCAGAATACAGCACTCCACCTCATACATTCACCTCATATAAACAATTCTCCCTGAAAGTATAATTCCGGAATGGATATATAAAAAGGTATCAATGGGACTATCTTAGACAAAACAGTAAAATAAAAAAGTGATCAAACTTTTCTTTAATAGTGAAAACCTAGCCCACCATTAGTACAATATTCACAGTGGTGGGCACATGGGAAAATTATATATTTTTCATTCATAGTTATTTTTCTTTCCTAATACTTTGCATTTACATCTTATCACTTTATTATCAATCAGTCTTATGGTTAACACTTACTGAATAACATTCACTATTTCCAAAGTTACTGAATATTGCATCATGATTTTTTTATCTTCTGATTATACATATGTTTTATCTTCTGAATATACATATGTTGGCAGACAAAAACTTGTCTGTTTTACTGTTAAAAATCAAACATAGACTTCTTATATGTACCATATAGTTTATTTTGGTATACTTTTGTAATCTAAATTTTTTTGTAATCTTGTTATATGTATTTTAATAGGGATCTCCTTTATAAAGAGAATGCTTCCTCTTTAAGACCCATGTCACATGTTTCCCTCCCTAGGCTCTGCTAAGGGAGCTGCAAAAGTGTGCTTTAGAAAATGAGATTTTGATATATCTGCAAATTATATTAGACAGGGTTCTTGTCAAGGACATTAAAGAATTTCTGAAAAAGTTATTACTTGGATCACTTGTGTCTTCTATACACACAAAAAAAAGTTTTAGCATTCCCACTGAAGATTGGTTATTTTCTCTAAAGTATTGTTTTTCCAGTTGGAATGACTTTTAGTTCTTATCCCAGAAAATTAAAGCTATATAGCTAAACAATATTAAAGAAGTTTCTTTAGAATCATGATGCCTTAAATTATTGCAAATAAAGCTGGAACATATTTAATGTAAAATTTAGGAAAACCTGTATTTTTCTGCTCAATCTATTTTTGCATTTATTTGATTTAACAAATAGCATATAATTACATTTAAAGTAAAATTCTTCCAGATTTATCTCTCAGAACATAATGATTATATATCATGAAACTATCATGATCTTGTGAAAGTCCACTAAGTCTTTGTTCAATCTTAAGCTTCTGATCAAGCTATTTTCCATTTAAAAATTATAACCACCAAGGGAAAACTAACCTGACACTAAAAGAAAGCTGGTCTAGGATGTGTTTAGTGCCAGACTTCTGTCAGAAAACATTTGTCTTCCAAAATAGTTTCCTTCCAATAAAAATCATTTCTAAAACAGTGCCTCCCATTCCTTCCATAAGTTAAATATAATTTATTGTTTTTGTTATTTTTAAAAAGATTTGCATATTTTTTATTCTTATTTATTTCTTGGGTCTCTCTTTCCTCCAGTAGCTATCCACATAAACACTCAACATATTTGAGAAAATAGCCTTTCATCCTTATTTTACTTCAGGTTCATGTAATTGTACTTAAGGAAATGTCTGTCATCATTAAACTTATTGAAAATTGCACAGCTCTTATGCACATTTTCTAAATGTATCATTAAAAAATTAAATTTTTTATTTTATACAGATATTTATCTTTTTAATAGTTTTATTAATGTGCTTACCAATGGATATTTCTAGTATTTCAGATTTTTTGGCATTGCAAAATATGTGACAAAAAACATCTTTGTACTTACCTAAGTACATTTTTCACTCGAGAAATGGATTCCCAGAAGTGAAATTATTAAAAGAGCATAAATGTATTTTTAACTTCTATAAATATTGCCAGTTGACTTTCTAATATTTTTTTTAACAATTCACATCTCTTTGAGCAATGTAGGAGAGTTCTTTTTGCTTGCATTTCTGCTGGCAGTAGATGCTATCACAATTTTGTCAGTCTAAGATGTGCAATGTGTTATTTCATTTTTTTACTTGCATTTTCTTACTAGCAGGGATTTTTTTTATCTTTGTTGATCATTTAAATGTTCTGTAATGTTACTTGCTAGTATTCATATTCTTGTTTACTTTTTTGTGAGTCTGTCCTGTTCTTGTAACACACTTATTGTCAATATTTTTCTTAAGGTTTTTCTCATAATTAATATCATAAATTTCCTTAACAAAGAAAATTTAATTTGTATCAATTAACATTTTTAAGTTCAGAATATAACACCTTCTTTGTGCATGTCTTCTTTCTTTTTTTGTTTTTTATTGTTGTTTGTTTTAAAGGTGCCTTCAGGAATGACGGGGAAAGAGAGAGGAGGAAGCATTCTTTAATCTTATATACATTTTCATTGTTCACACTGGTTGTTTCTCCTGGACCTGGGACTCCAACACAGGGCTATACCTGTGTTCTTTATAGCTAATTGAGTTAAACTGCTACTTCACCCAGGCACACCTCTTATTTTGTTTTTAAACACCTTTGATTATTTTTGTACTCAGTGATACATGCCCAGCTTCAAGCCATCAATTTTACTAAATATTATTTCATATTACTGCACAACTTGAAATGAGTGTTACTTCTCTTTAAAACATTCGGCAAAATTCTCTGGTCCGGAAAGTAACATTTTAGGAGATATTTTTAAATATAAAATCAATTTACCTAGTAGTTCTAGGATTTTCCAAAATACGTATTTCACATTGAGTGAGTTGTATATGTTTTTGGAATGTTCTTTTACTGAGTTGTCAAATATGTGTGTAAAAGCTTTAGCAATATTAACTCTTTTATTCCTAATTTTTATCTTCGATTTTTTCTTAATCTTCTAAAAAAATTTTCATTTTATTTGTTTCTTAGAACTTCGACTTACTGTTGCACTTCTTCTTTTTTGCTGTTTTCAATTTCATTGATTTCCTCTTTTATCGCTTTTTTTTGAAAAGTTTATTGACTTAGAAGAATTGGCAAATACAGCACAGTGATGTTCTACATGCCGGTCATCTAGTATTTTCCAAAGTCTACATCCTACATAACTAACGTACGGTATCAAAATCAGGAGACTGACACTGGTTTAATATACTTGGCTCAGATTTTAGCAGTTTTGGATTTTGTTTTGTTTTTTGTTTTGTCTAATGGACTCATTTTATGATATAAATTTTCCTGTTAGGCCTGCTTAACTATAGCTTCAAAAGTTTAATTGTTTTCTATTTCTAATTTGATTTTTGATTTTGTCTTTTTAATTTTCTTTGTTCTACTTTTTCACTAATCTCACTTTCTTAATCGTTTTATTTTATTTGGGGCTTAGATTGCTGATTTAATGTTTTTCTTTTTTTCTCCTATCATAAACCTTTAAAGACATAAATTTCCCTTTCAACATTGCTTTAAATGCAATCCACAACTTGCGTTATATATATTTTTGATCTTTCTTTCATTCAGTTCCATGTCTTTTTTGACTTAGTCATTAGATTATTAAGAAATATGTCTCCTTTCTTTTTTTTTTTTTTATTTCTAATTGGAAATTATAAATGAAGAAGCTATAAACACTCTTGTAGAAGCTGTGTGCAAAAATGTTCTTCACTTTCAGTTTATTTGGATAAATGCCCAGGAACATGATTTCTGGATAATGTTGTTATGGTTATACTCTGATTTCAAAGAAAATGTCAAACTGACAAAGTAGTTGCACGTATTTCATTTTCATTAACAATCTATCAGAATCCCTGCTGTGCCATATCCTTAATAGTCCTTGGTATTACTAGTGGTTAGATGTTAGTCACGCCAATGGTGTATCTTACTTTAATATGCAATTCCTTGATGACATATAACATTGACCATTTTTTCATATGCTTATTTATGATCTATCTTCTTTGGTTTGAGGTAAAATCAGATAGTTTGTCCAATTTTAGATTTGATTATTTTCTTATTATCAAGCTTTCAAAGAGGTATATGTAAATTTTGAGCATCAGTCCTTATCAGATATGAGTTTTATAAATATTTCCTCTCAGTCTGTTTCTTGTCATTTCAGTCTATAAAAATATCTGTTAGAGAACAGAAGTATTTTAAATTAGGGGAAGCCCAGTTTATCATTTTGTTCTTTTATGGAACATGTACATGGTGCTACATCATTCTGAAGAGTCTTCTAGATTTTCTGTTATTTTATTTTCTAAGACTTTAAGGATTTTTTTTATTCAGTGTTAGTGGAAGAGATTGTTAAATATGGAGTTTGTATGTAGACTTTTTTATTTTTGTCTTTTTATTACATTTGATGAAGTCATTCACCATCAGATTCCCTAAGATCAGTTATTGAATATGTATAGATCTATCTGACTCTCTTTTCTGTTCCCTTCATCTATTTGCTGTTGTTCTGTCCATCTCACACTGCTTTATTACTGTCTCTTCAAGTCAAGTAATATCAGTCCTCCAGCTTTGAATTTCTTAAGATGATGACTATTTTTCTTTAGATCATGCTATGTTCCATAGACACAAAATGAAGCACAAGTAAGATATATTACACTGAAACTTCAAACTACATGCATTTAACGTTGTCAAATAATGTCATCAAATTTGATCTTAATAATTTAACACATTGAAGATATTTTCAATTGAAATATAACTGATATATAGAATTGTAATTATGTTTTTATTATCTATTAGACCCCATGTAGATTTTTTGAAAATTGTTTAAATTTTCACCACAGCCAAGAAAATACATACTGTTATTACAAATTTTAGAATCACTCTGTCAATATCTACTAACTAGTATTTTGAGACTGGTATCAGGGTTGTTTCGAATCTTGAGATATATATGAGAAAACTCATAATATCAAGTCTTCCATTTGCTTAGATGTGGTTTGATTTCTTTAATCATAAAATTGTTTTATAATTTACTTTTACTCATAAAATCTTGCTTATGAATTTTTCTGATTTATGCCTATTTCTTTTTGTGCTACTATAAATGTTCTATCTTTAATTTCAATTTCCAATTCATCCCTAATTTTATTTAGAAAATTGATTTATGTGTACAATCTTCTACCTTGCACTCTTGCTATAATTGCTTATTAGTTCCAACAGATTTTGAATTTGAAGACATTATCTGAATAGAAAATCATCTCATCTGAAAAATTGATTCATTTCACATATTGGTAAGTAGATAGGTAGGTAGTAATTCTTTTCTTTGACTTATAACAATTTATATTCCTGTAAATGTTAATAAAAGTGGTGAAAGTGAAAAAGTGATGAAAGTAATTCTTTTTTTTTGACTTATAACAATTTACATTCCTGTAGATGTTAAATAAAAGTGGTGAAAGGGAACGTCCTTTCATTATTCTTAAAGTAAAGAGGAAAGTATCAAACTACTCAGGATCAGTAAGTTTGTGTAGGTGTTTTACAGATATTTTTAATAATTTGATCAACTTCTCTGCTTACAATTAACTGAGTTTTATTTTAATTGATAAGGGATTTTGTGTCTCTTTTCAAATTTATGTGAAAGATTTTTCTTCTATAGCTTATTGGTAAGATAAATTACATTGATTTTTGAATGCTAAAACAGTATTGCATACCTGGAATAAACTGCCCTTTGTAATATGTGTGTGTGTGGGGGGGCATGTGTGAAAGTGCACACGTGTGCATGTGTGACTGCTAATAGTTTGGTTTGAAGGCTTTCTTTCTTGTAATTTCTTTTGGTGGGGGTTGGTTTTTAGAATAATCCTGGTAGCACAAGAGGACGTAAAGTCTACAGACTCTTCTATATTCTGGAACAGGTTATAGAAATATTTTATCATTCGTTTTTTAAATGTTTCATAGAATACACTAATAATGTCACATAGAACTAGTGCCTCTGACTTGGGAGCTTGTTGATTCAGTTGTTTTATAGATAGATGCAGATTGAAAAACTCTATTTCTTCTTGTGTTAGTTTGGTAGGTTTACGTCTTTAATAACTCTTGGTTGTTCTTTTAATGTCCATAGGACCAGTAGCGATGGCTTCTTTTTTTATTTCTGATAGTAGCAATTTGAATATTTCTTGTTCCTTGATTATTCTGTGTAAGGATTTATTAAATATTCATCATCTTTCCAAGAATGAACTTTAGATTTTATTGATTTTTTTCTATCAGTTATCCTGTTTTCAATTCTAGAGTCTTGTATAATTTTTAATATTCTACTTAAATTGGATTTAATTTCTCTCATTTTCTTGATTCTTAAACTTAAACTTAGATTATTAATTTTAGATTTTTCAAATTTATGTATTTGATGCTACAATTTTCCTCCTTCCTATATGCCACAAATTTTTGTGATGTGTTTTTATTTTCGTGTTGCTTAAAATGTTCTACTTCCACTTGATACGTCTTTCACCTATATATTTAGAAGTGCATTGTTTAATATGAAAGTATTTTGATATATTTCAAGCTATTTCCTTTCTTAATTTCTATTATTATCCTTATGGTAGGAAAACATAAATATTATGACTAGCACACTTTCAAATATGATAAATTCTGTTTTATGGCCCAGAATGTAAACTCTGTTTTTATGTTTCATGTGAGCCTGAGAATGATGTGGACTCTGCTGCTGTTTTCTGACATATTCTTTGGATTTTAATTAGATTAAGTTGATTGCTGCTGCCGTTTAGATCAACTGTATTCTTATCCTAACTGCTGGGATTGTCAACTGCTGGTGAAATTATTTAATTATATACCCATACTAGCTAATTCGTCTATTTTAGGTATTTAGATTATGTATGTTTGAAGTTATGTTTAATACAGTTGTATTAATTTCCACCATTGTAATAAGCAGTTTCAATGCCCTGATCTTTCTTTCTTTCTTTCTCTGTTTTCTCTTTTTTGTACTCAAATGTTTTCCTTCTTTTGGCTTGAATTGAGCATATTATGTTTTTCCCATTAGCAGATAACATAATATTAATTATATGGTATTTTATTTTTAATTGAATTCTCTACAGTTTGAAATATGCTTCTAAATGATCCAAGTTCACTTTGAAATTACACTGTACTCACAGTTTGTGCGAGTGCCTTATAACAGATTAGTCCCAAGACTTCCACCTTTCTCTTACAACTTTTCTGCCATTTTACTTTCCCATAAGCTCTAATTACTAAAAATATTGCTATTTAATAATGCCAGTAAATATGCTGTTGTTGCTTAAAAAACTGTTATTCATTAGATCAATTAAATATGATATAACTGAAAAGGATTACTTTAATCTTAATTCCTTCTCTAACATTCCCTATTATCTCTGGTTATTTTAGATATTCCTTAAAGAGGATTTGGTGGTGACAGCTATTTTAGTTGTGATTTCCTGTTATTTGTACATGAGCACTATTACTGTGGTGGTAATCTCTGGGGATCAACAGGCTTTTATAGGTCAATGGTTAGGTAATAGCTTTTTAGGGAGCCTCAGCTGACATTTTCCTTTCCCTTTAGAAGGAACTGGAGTTGGGTATTCCCCTGCCCTTAGCTAAGTTATGCTTTGGTAAACCTCGGCTCAGCTAAGTTTTGGTAAATGTTTTATCTGAAATATGGACCCTGTTGAGGAGATCAGAGTGTTTAATTTTAAACTACTCTATATAGAACCTTCTGCAGGTCAGTAGCAGGTGCCAGCGTCCCTCCCACACTGACTCCAGCTGTGGCTCCAGGTAAACTCTGATTCAATGTATCTGCCTTCATGGGCTAAGGAAATCAGTTCCCCATGTGACCAAATTGATGAACTTTGAAGTAGTTTATTTTTAATACACCCATTCTTTTTCTTGTTGTGTCAATGGGTGTTATGACTTCCAAGTTTTTCACATCTAGGAATGGAGACTTTTAAGTCTTATATAACTATGTTAATGTATTTTGTTATTTAAAGAAAAGAAGATATTCCTGTTAACTGCATCCCTCTATAATTATAATTTTAATTAAGCTTATAAAATATTTTGTTTTTGAATTAATAACTCCTTTCAGGTTTTTTCCATTGTTACCAATATAGCTGTTGTTATTTTCATGAAAAATATGTAGTCACACTAGTCAGTTCATCCAGTTAATTATTTAAAGCCCATGAAAAATTATTTGGTAGGAGCTTTAACTGAAATATCCTCACAATTGAAAATTTCTAGAAGGATTATAAGCAATTTCTGAAACTTAGCTATCTACAAATGTAACATATGGCTTGAGCTAAATCGGGGTTTTCAAGCTATAGCCTATAGAAGCCCAATCTGTTCCACAACTTGTTTTTATAAATAAAATGTTATTGGAATCCAGCCACCTTGTTTGTTTACGTATTGCCTATGGTTGCTTCTACACTGTAGCATTAGAATTGAATGTTGTGACAAAACCTGCATGTAGTGAAAGCCTAAATTACATAGTGTTTGTCCTGTTAAAGATAAAGTTTGCTGATCCCTGATATAATAATGATCACTGACCATGAAAAATTTACCAAAAGCTTACATTGAAATAAAATACACATTATTAAAAACTGAACTGTCACTTCAAATTTGGTCATATCAGTTTATTTTTCAGTTTTTCAGTATACTTGAGCATATCTAAAAAGCTATGCTAGAGCAAACTAGATATTGAAAACTAAAAAACATTGCTTGTTCTAAATGGTATACATTATTCATAACATGAAGAATTCTATAAATGTTGAAATTCTCAAAATGTAAATATTTTATACATAATTGCCAGGAATTCAGTTACAGTTTCTTCCTTCAATTACATCTGCCAAATTTGTATTCAAACGACTAATCCAATGATTTATAATTTATATCACAGATGCTGAAATTCTATTTTTTTTTTCCTGTGTTGGTGATTTTGTTAGTTTTGAGACAATTAGGTTTACAAATTATTTGAATTTTTATGTAACAGACACTTCTTGAAACTTCCCATTGGATCATACAAATCCAAAACTAAACACAATTTCTAACTCAAAGGGAAATGACACTTACATTTCATATTAGTATTATTCAGAGTAGCTGAGATATGAAACAACCTAAGGGTCAGTAAATAAATTAATGGATTAAAAATACTATCTAAATATTTATATATGTATATATGTAATATGAAATACATTTTTTATTTTTATATATTCAAAATGGGTTCTTATTAAGCTTTAAAAAATAAAGGAATTCTGCTGTTTGAAATGACATGGAAGAATATGGAGAACATGATTCATTAAATAACATTTGTTGTTTGCTATTAGAATTTTGGAAATTGTGAGTTCACATGTATCTTTAAAATTTTCTTTTTTCCAGGCCTTTCTTTTAATATCTAAGCTTACAATAAACTATAGCAACTAAGGCATCATTCATACATATATGTATATTATGTATATATGTATATATAAGTTTTCTATTGCTTCTTAACAAATTGCTACAAATAAATTTTCTTGGCTTAACATAAATAAGTTATCTTATGGTTTTGTAAGTCCTAAGTCTTACTAGGCTAAAATTAAAGTGTCAGCAGAGTGCTTTTCATTTTATAGACTAATGTAATATCTCTTTCCTTGCCTTTTACAGGTTCTAGAAGTAACCTTTATTTAATGTCTGGTGACCTACTCCTCTATCGTTAAAGCCAGAAGCAAAGCATGTTCAAACATTCTTTTGGAGTCTGACAAGCATGCTGACCTCTAATAAGGACCCTTATAAATTATATTATGCCTGAACAGACAATCCAGGATGAGAGCAGACACTAGTAGCTAGGGAGAAAGTTTTTTCTGTGGAACATTTGTCCTGGTCTCTTATTGGAAATGACTCTGTCCTTTTATCTTCTGTGGAGCCTACAGAGGAATAACTCACCTACAACATGGTAGGGGCTCTCACTTACAACATAGAAGGAGGTCTCCTTTTTCACTGAGGTATCTTAGATTTAGAAATTAATGTTGATGATGCTCAGGTTTACTCATCATCAAATATATAACACTCCACATCCCTCACCAAATTTCCAATAGTCATCCAACACTGTCCATTGGACTTTCGTGATACTTTGCTCCTACCTCCCCTCAACACCTGTTCTTCTGTTGTAACTTTAGCTTTGTTATTATTGTCCAAAGATTCGTTTTTTTGTCTGTTCATTTGCCTTTAAAAAAATAGTTTATTTAACATGAGTAAGATCGTCCAATATTAGTCTTTCTCCTTCTAAAATCTTTCACCTAGCATAAACCCCTCTACTTTCAGCCAGGTTGTTACTAATGGTAGAAATTCATCTTTTCTCATAACTGAGTAATATTTCATTGCGTGTGTACACATATATACATAGATGTGTATTTATATATCTATGCATATATAGGTGCATATATGTGTATTTATAGCATATCTCCTTTAGGCATTCATCCATAAATGAACACTGAGGTTATTCCACATCTTGACTATTGTTAATAATGCTGCAGTTTGTTTAATTGTGCTTTAAGGTAAATAAGTTAGATAACAGGATCATATGGAATTGAAATTCTCACTTTTTTGAAGAAACTCCATACTGTTGTCTATATTGACTGCAACATTTACACTCTCAGCAATAGGGTATAAATGTTCCCTTTTCTCCACATTCTCTCCGGCACCTGTAGTTTCCAATCTTTGGATATTAGTCATTCTAACAAGGGTGAAGGATATCTCATTGCTTTGATTTGCATTTAACTAATAAGAGATGAAAGATGAAGAACACATTTTCATGTGCTTATTGACCATCTGTATGTTCTTTAGAGAAATGTTTATTCAGAAGTTCTGCTCATTTTTTTTTTATTGAATTGTTTGCTTTTCAGTTGCTTAGGTTTATGAGTTCTTTGTACATTTTGGATATTAGGCCCTATTTAGATATGTGATTTGCAAATATCTTCTTCCATTCTGTGAGATGTTTTTTCATTCTGATGAGACTATCTTTCACTGTACAGAAACTTTTTCATTCAATGTAATCTAATTGGATTGTTTTCTTTCCCTTGACACTGCAGTAAAGTCCTCAATAATCTCTCTAAAGTCAATGTTGCGGAGCTTATTGTGTATATATATTTTCTTCCATGTAGTTTATAGTTTCTAGCCTTGTATCAAGTCCTCATCCATTTTGAATTATTTTTTTTCTGTCTGGTAATAGAAAGTAATCTTGCTTCATTCTTTTGAATGTGACTGCCCAGTTTTCCCAACACCATTTGTTGAAAGCACTTTCTCCCTTCATTACATGCTCTGGCTCTTTTATGATAATTCAGTTCACCATAGACATGAAAGTTTATGTTTGGGTACTTGAGTCTATTCCACTGATCTGTGTATACTTTTAATCCAATACCATACTGTTTTTATTATTATCATTTTTAGTGTAGTTTGAAACATGGGTGTCTGAAACCTCCAATTTTGTTCATTTCTTCTCATGATTGCCTTGACTATTCAGTCTCTTGTGATTTCATACAAATTTAAATCTTTTGTTCTATTTCCTTAAAAAATGCCAGATAGTATTTTGATGAGTACTGTCTTAAATCTGTATAATACTTTAAGAAATATATCCATCTTAACAATGTTAACTTATTCTAATTGTTAACAGTGATTTTCTTTTCATGCCTTGTATCTTACACTTCTTTTAGCAATGTGTTGTAGCTTTTTTGTTTTTACTTTTGTATAGGTTTTCATTTCCTTTGCTAAATTTATTCTGAAGTATGTAATTTTTTAAGAGGAAAGAAAGCAGACAGGCAGGAAGGAAAAAAGAGAGGAAAAAGAATCATTCCTACTTATTTATTTGTATAATCTGTTTGTTTCACCAGGGTCTGGGTCACTACATTGTCTATGCCCCAGATGCTGAATTAGTGCCTGAATTACCAGAGCATGTCATTATCTTTCGTTCAGTCACAAATGAAATTACTTTTTTAACTTCAGTTTCTTTTATCTCATTATTTGCATATAAAAATGTCCAGAATTTTGTATATTAATTTTGTAGTCTGCTATTTTTTTTCTACTCATTTATTAATTCTAATAGCATTTGGATTCTTTAGGGTTGTCTAGATATTATCACATCATCTGCAAATTGTGATCATTTTACTTTTCCAATTTAGATTTCTTTTATATTTGCTTCTTCTTGCTTAATTTCTCTGTCTAGGACTTTCAAAGTATGTTGACTAGCAATTGTGAGAGTGGACACACTTGCTTTGTTCTTTATCTTAGAGGAAATATTTTAGTTTTTCACCATTGAGTATGATCTTTGCTGTGAGTTTATAAGATATTATCTTTCTTATATTGAAATATGTTTCATTGTCTCCTTTTTTAAGTTTTGATCATAAATGAGTGCTGAACTATATAAAAACTTTCTCTTCATCTATTTATGTCATCATATAATTTTCCCTTCCATTTGCTGATATGGTGTATTACATTAATTGATATTTGTATGGTGGGACATCTCTGTATGCCTGGAATACATCCCATTTGATCATGATGGTTGATCCTTTTAATTTATTGTTGAATTAAATTAGCTAATAGTTTACTGAGGATTTTGAATCTGTGTTGATCACAGATATTGTTCTATAATGCTTTTTTTGGGTAATATTCTTGTATGTTTTCAATATCAGTGTAATGATTGCTTCGTAGAAAGTGCTTGGAAATGTTTCCCGTTCTTCAATATTTTGGATATTGGATTGGATATTGGATATCAGTTCCTCTCTGAAGTCTTAATAGGACTCACTTGTAAATTCTCTAGTTTAGATTTTTAATTTTGAGGAAAAAACTTCGATCACTTCTTCAATTTCTTTGCTACTGATAGATCTGTTCAGATTTTCTCTCTCTCTCCTGATTCAATATCGGTGGGCTATATGATTCAAAGAATTTGCCCATGTCTCCTACATTGTACAGTTTTGGCATATAGTTGTTCATAGCATTCTCTCACCATTCATTTCTGATTCTGGTTATAAGAATTTTTTCTCATTTTCTCTAAATAAGCCAGATAAATTTTTGTTTATCTTTTTAAAGAATCAGCTTTCAAGTTTTGTTGGCATTTAAAATTTCCTTTCTGATTTCTATGTTATTTCGGCTAAATTGTTTTTTTTTATTATTTTCTTCTACTAACTTTGGTTTTATTTGTTCTTCCTTTTCTAGATTTTTTGGTATATGGTTATATTGTTTATTTGAGATTCTTTGTTTCATGAGATAGACCAGTCTTGCTATAAATTTCACTCTCGGTACTGCTTTTGTTGCATCCTCAAAGTTTAAATAACACATCTCTTAATTCTCAGTTGTCTCCATTTTTTTTATTTCCTTTTTAATTTCCTCTTTCATCTGATTGTCCTTCTGAAACTTTTTGCTTAGTTCCACATAATTTGAAACGCTTCCAACATTTTACTGTAACTGATTTCTATTTTTATGCTACTATAATCAGAGGTTATTTTTATGATTTCAATCTTCATAAATGTACCATCACTTGTCTGGTTTACCACATAATATCTACCCATGGGAATATTCTATAAGCACTCAAGAAGAACGTGAATTCTGCAGCTTTAGGGTGGAATACTCTATAAATATGTGTAAACCCATTTGTTCCTGTTTGCAATTTATGGCTGTTGTTTCCTTGCTAATTTTCTATCAGATTGATCTGTCCATTGTTATAAATTAGGTGTTTAAATAGCCTATTATTATTGTATTGCTATAAATATGTCTTTTTAGTTAGACTAAAAATTGTTTATGTATTACCCATTTTGTATTAATAAATGTTATTTCTTCTTATTGAATTGAATTCCTAACCATTATGTAATATATATCCCTTTATTTTCTAACTGTCTTTAGTTAGAAGTTTATTAAATCTGATATAAATATGGCTGTCTGACTTTTTGAGATTATCTTTTGATTGTAAAATTGTGTTACAAATTTTGACTTTAAGCATGTTTGTTTTAGAACTTAAATGTGTTTCCTGCATGCAGCAGAAAGCTGGGTTTTGAGTTTTAATACTTCTGTCTACTCTCTTTTGATCAGTGACTTCAATTCATTGACACATAGAGTAATAGCTGATATAGCTATTTATTGACATGTTTTTATTTGTTTTTGAAGGCTGTGCCTGTATATTTGTTCTTCTTTTCATCTGTGCTTTGAAACATTTTTATTTACTTTATTTCCACTTTCATTTTCTTCTTTGTCTTCTTTTTCTATATTGTTTTTATGTTACATAAAAACATTTCAGACTTAAAATCATTTCTTAACTGGAAAGTAAATTAATCCTGAGAGCACTCTAATTCTCTATTTTTTTTATTCTCCTCTACCTCACATGTTATATTTTTGCTCTCATCTTGCTTCTAAGTGGGACTTTTTCTCATTTTATTGAAATCCCTTTAGTATTTCTTGCATGACTGGGTTTAGTGGTGATGAATTCTTTTAACTTTTGTTTGTCTATAAAGATCTTTATAACTTCTTCAATTCAAAGTGATAACCTAGCAAGGTAGATTATTTTTTGTTGAAACCCTTCCCTTTCAGCTCTTTAAATATCTCATGTCTTTTCTTTCTTACCTGTAGAATTTCTGTTGAGAAATACAGATAGTCTTATTGGAAAATTCCTTGTAGGTGTTTTGTCTTTCCTCTAACTTCTTTTAAAATACTCTATTTTTTCTTTTTCTTTTTCTTTTTTTTTTTTTTTCCCTTTATGTGACCTGTGGATTTATCTTCCTTATAACTCTTTGAGATTTCTGGATCTTGATGGTTGTTACCTTTTCCTAAGATTAGGGAAATTCTAAATTATTTTTTCAGATAGTATTTCTGCCTCTTTCTATTTTCCCCCTCTAGAGTATCTATGATACAAATGTCTTTTTCCTTTTGATATTATCCCATAAACCTCATATACAGAATTCATTTCTTTTACTTACTGGTTATCATTGCTGGTCTGCTTTGGTGCAGTCTACTGCCCTATATTAGAGACTCCTGATTTTATTGGAGACCTCCTTCATTTTGCTGTTAATCCCCTTTGTTGTGTTTTTTATGTTCCTCCATTTTTCTCTTGATTTCAGTGAGCATTATAAAGACTGTCACTTTAAAATCCTTTCTAGATACTTTATTTAATTATTTACCACTCAAATTTTCTTTATTTTTTTTTTTTAATATTTTGTCCATTGTTGTTACATATTTCCCTGTCTCTTCATTTTGTCTGGGTCTCAGTTTATTTCTATTTATTAGACTAAATTACTTTCCTTCCTTGCTCTGATATAATGGTCTTATTTTCAGTGATTAAGTGAAAGAATATAGACCTATGTGGTGGACTTGAATACTGGTAGACTGACTCTTTTGAGCCAGTCAGAAAGACTGGAGCTCTATAGTCAGCACTATATTAAAGCCCTACAGCTCAGCATGGAGAGTTGGAGTCAAGACTGGGAATGCAAAGAGTTTTCTTCAAAGTTTTACCAGAAGAATTGGCCTACAAGTTTTGCTTCTTTCTAGTTTTGTTCTTAATTTGTTTTTCAAGGGAAATTTTCCTCCAGAAACATGAGAGGCAGAAGAAGAGAGGTCCTGGGGGTGTGGTGTTAGACCACAGGTATTGACTCTGTTAACAAGAAAGTTATCTCTCTTGCTTCCCATGCTGAAGTTGTTGATTCAGGAAATAAAAGTCCTTCATTCAGATCTGTGTCCTCTTCATCTATTGACTTCCATACTCTTTGTCCCTTGTGTATTGCTCCCCAGAATCTGATTGTTCTTCAAAGAAAAGCACTTCTAGTCTCCATGCCAAGTTATATGGGCTCATGTGCCAGTTCTCAGCTGTGGAGGTACAAACTTTGAGGGCAAGAACTTTAACTGATCATTTTCGAAACCCTCAGTGCCTGGGTACTAGGCAACATTTAAGACACATCTGATACTGATATCCATACCCTTATGTTGATTTGCATACTTATCTTTGAGGAGTTGCTGTTCCATGTGCTTTTTCAAGGTTCATGATTTCTAAATGGTTGCAGCTTTGTTATGCTTATGGGAAAGAAGTGAGCCGTAGCTCTTACCATCCAAGTCTGCCATCTTGGAATCATCCTGGGACCTCTCTTTTGACTTCAGAGACAAACATTCTTCCCATACATGTACATAACTGTCAGATACATAACTGGCATATCATGTATATAACTGACAAATGCCTAATCAAGTCCTTACTTCAATGACATAGTCATTGCAATTTTAATGATATATAATATGCCACTCATAAAAGTTGTTTGCATACAGGTATAAAACAAAATGAAAGCAAAAAAGGAAGTAGTTTTTGTAGGCATGCTGCTTATTATAGACTCTGAAAAATGAAATATTAGTACATAATTAGTTGATAATTTTGGAATATTAACACTTTTCCATTTATTTCTTTCAAAAAACAAAACTAATAAAATTTTAAATAATTCTAGGATGATAAAAACATAAAGCAATAATTTCATGATGGTATTTGAAATATCAGAATATCATTTAAAATGACTAAGTGGGATGCAAAGAATTTTTTCTCAAATTAAGAAATATTTTTTAATTATGCAGCAATTATTAAAATCAGCTTAATTTTGTTCCAATAAACATGCAAAATAGCTATGCATTTTATCTCCTATTTTCTACAATGAAGATGAAATAATACCATAGATATTTCTGGAATAAAATATAAAAGAGAGACTGTATTATTTTGTAATATCTTCTTCCACTGGACTCAGTTATTTTAAAACACGTTGAATTTTAGAACTATGTTCATTATTTAGGCTGACGAAAATTTAATTTACATTAGCTTTATGTTCTTGTAGGAAACAGTGGTTATTTGTGACTAAGGGATCCATTTATTACTGATCCTACCATTGATTTACTGTGTGTCCCTGAGCAAGGCAATTAACTTTTTTGACTCTATTTCTTAATTTATAAGGTGCAGGTGCCACTATTATGCAGGAGTGGTGGAATAAATTTTACATTTCCAATGAAGAAGAAACTAAGGTATTGAGGGGACAACGTGATGGGAATCATGTCAGGTATGTTAAAATGCTATTGTTTAAGTTCTGTGGAAACCACTTGACCTAGCCAGATTTCCTCCTTTATGCAATGGTGAAAAAAAGTGCTAGTTTTTAAAAGATAATATACCTAATTCTTCTTTTCCAATAATGAAGAAATACTATTTTGTATAGAGGGCAATGCCATACCAATAAAAATGACTTCTCAGAGGAGTAAGGACATGATATAATGCCAATCAGAGAAAAAAATTTTGACTAAAAATATTTTTTCTTTATTATAGAAAGCTATACAAATTGATACTGTAAGTCTTCAGTTTTATAAATTTTCACAATAAACATTTGACTTTTGCTTTGCATAACAATACATAACTCAACATTCAGATGTCTGAAATGATAACATTAGATTATCATTATCAGAGAATTACTATTTCAGAGGAGTGGCAGTATTAATGTTAATATATAGCAATAAATCAATCTACCCAACAGAAATTAATACCTATGTTCATTAAAGCCATATAGCATCTGCTTGTGAAAAAATACTCTTAATTGTCCAAATAATAGAACAGAAGTATTATAAATGAACTCAATATATTTCCACAGTTGAATACCACAAAGTAACAAAAATATATAAATGTTAATAGAATGAGTGGCATGATTGAATCTTAAGAGCTTTACCATGAGGAAAATAATATAATGATATAAATATACTATATTTGCATCTATAAAAAAATCAAAATTATTGAAGCTGACATACAGTTAAAAATTTTAATTTTGGCTGTGTTATTGGGAAGGATTTAACTGCAAGGAGGCACCTGGCCTTAGTGTTACATTGGAAATTTTCATTATTTTCATTGGGCCTGTGTTCTTATGCTATATTTATTCATTCTGTGATGTACTTTAGTTTTATACAGTCAAATTTATATGAGCAATATATAAATTTAAATATATCATTTAAGGTATTACAATGACCTCCACATTATGAAATCCTTTATATGAAGCAATTTTAATTTTCTTCATTCAATCACAACTTTAAGAAATCTTATACCAAAAATGACTCTTTATAATTTACTCACATATAACAAATGCAAATATTTTATACATTCTTTTATATACTTTGTATTGAGCAAAATTTTCACATTCCTTTCTTTAATAACATGCCAATTAAGTTTTGTTATGTAACAATGACTAACCTGATTCCTTTAGTAATGACAAAAGATTGTTTCTAAAGTGACTGAAAATACTAAAACTATCATATTTAACATTGCAGTTGGTCAAAATGTGTACAGTTCTGTTCATGAAATTTATATACAGCATTACAGATTGCAGTTTGTTTGTTTTTTTACCTCTAGTATCCTCTGAACAAATAATCAGCATGAAATGTTTCAATACATAATTTAAGATAAAAAGTTCTCTGACATATCTGACATGTCTGCCTTAATTGCCTTTATTGTCCTAGAAAATAAATATGTATCTTTAAATTTCATCCATAGGGTCAAAACAGTGTCAGCCACACACTTTATATTCAGTAAATGTCTACTAATACTAGATATATAATTTACATTTAAAATTCACTGTTGAAGTCATTCAAATATATTTTACTCATTTTACTGAAATAACTAGTAGAACATGTTATGGATTATTTTAAGAAAACACTTATCTATTGGTGGTTTATGAAACTGAATATCTATTTAACTTTCAATTACTTATTTTTTTCATTAAAAGCAGCACATATATTTGCATATTAAACTGCATTTTGTATTATTTTGCTTTATATTCAAACAAGTATGAAAGGTGTTTATCAACTAATTTCTCTGTATATATATGAATATAGAATGTAGTAGGTGTTTCTCTATACAGGTGAGAAAATTATAAAGTCATTGTTTTGGTGGATTCTCTGTGTAGTTGATGACAAATATTAATACACATATTTATTATTTTCTGATATTACTTATTGTTTTGAGATTATAAAGAAAAATAATATGACAAGTATATCCGCTAACTCTATGTATATTGGGATGGAAAAATCTATTAGGTATAGTTAACTTTCAGAATGGAGGAATGAATAGGAGTTAGCTGCAAGAACAAAGAATGAAAGGAGTAAAGGTAAAAAAAAATTGCAAAGGCCTGAGTTGAGTGTGTACAATGAATTTATAGGGGTTCATAATTATTTAAATGAAGAACTGAATACTTATAAATTAAAACGGAGAAGTAATATACAAATGACAGAAGACATAGCTATTTTTGGAAAAAGATTTTGCACCCATATTTAAAAATTAATAGATGAAATTTTTTAAATATTAAATAACTGTTTCATGATTCTTGTTTAATTTATATGGTGATGTAGCTTAAATTATATGCAATTCATAGCTTAATGTTACGTGACTATTAGAAAGCATTAAGTTAGCTGGTCTGGGAATAACTAACAATCAAGCCCAGGACAACTCAACTATTTCTTTGCCCTATGTGAAAGACAGCCTGGCTTTTTGAAAGCGGAACAAATGTCATTTGTATTAAAATGACAGGACACTGGGAGAGATGAAAGAATTGGGATTGCCCCATTGCAATGGTATGTATAGACAGCCTTTTTATGAAATTTTTTAAAAAGGTTTTTCTTAGGAATATTTTACTAAAATAAAGCAAACTCTATGCATATGGCACATAGTTATCTGAAAAATATCACAGAAGCTGGAGTTTTTCATTTGTTTGCTTTAAATATTTAAGATTAATTTGTTTCCTGTTCTATAGAAAAATTCCCAAATGTCGCTTGGAGACCTCTTTTATTGCTCTGATATTATATGAAATCATATTTTATGACTGATATGGAGGAAAGAAGATCTGGAAAGCTGATCTTGAGGTCTCAAATCACTTTTGTAAGTTTCTTAATTGCCCATATCCTCGAAATTTTGGCCAGAAAAAATCTCCATTTCATAAAAGTATGACTTTACAATTAATCCAGTGTTGGGCACACCTGTTATTTTTTTTAAATAATCTATTAGACCAAGAGCACCACAGATGATACTGATAATAAGTTTAGAATATTGTATATTTTTGCTTCCCCTATCTTCTAAAAGTAGAATATTTATAATAGTGTCAATTAATGAATTTAAAACATTGAAATATATCTTAATCTGAAGTCTTCCTACAGTATAGTTTTGTAGGGTTTTGATTCAAGTAAGCTTAGCATTTTTTGTGACAAAAAAATGCTTCGATTGGTTAAATTAGTCATTTTGACATTTGAGGCCAGTATATTAATCTTTCATTTGGCCATCATTCCAACAATTTAAGGGATCAAAAGAGCAAAGTAAAATGCAAGCAAATGGTTCTTAAAAGCACAGGTAGAGAATCTAGTGTCCTTTGAGCATGAATTCACTGCATTAAAATACACTCTAATTTTTTTTTCCTTTGACATGATTCTATTATTTCTTTGACATAATTCTATTACTCAAAATTACATTTGTAATAGAGATGTCCTTAAATTTGTCCTTGAAGCAAGCAATCATTCTTAAGGATTTAAAGATTCTCTAAGAAGATGATAGAAATAGATAGATAAGTGGATATGATATAGACATAGATCATATATATATAAATATGTATATGCACCTCTATTACTATATATGTATAGCAATACTATATACTCCATAAGAATGTCTTTAGAAGGATATAATTTTCAAGATAAATTATTGATAGATTTTATGTAGTTAACACAGGTGAAGTTAAAGATTAACTGAAAATGTTAAAATATATTCTGAAAGTCTATGAATGCTGCAGAAGCCATGCTGAGCATTGTTAATGTAGGAATCATATTTTTTTCTAAATTATCAAATTCAATATAAAAACAAACACCTGAAACATTACAAAAGTGAATATACTACTTTCATCAATAATATATAAATCCTGAAGATGAAAGACACTTGTATTGAGAATATTTTAGATTTTGGCAATCTCAAATATATTTGGAAGTCATATTCTACTATGTAGTCAAATTAGTAGCAATTAATGTGATTGGAAGCATTAATGAGTCCTTAGTCTATTGTAAATTAGATAGTCATTTTTTACAAGTCATATTTTTGCATTTCGTTATGTGCCCAGTACTTGGTTGGCATTAAATTTCACAATGAGAGGAAAACTGTGAACTCCAAAACTATTTTACATCTTTATAAACTTATGTGGAAAAAAATAAATCAACATGGTAAAAACATTGAAATGTTAATTTGTTGCTAAAATTAAAGGTGGTATAATAGCAGTAGAATGACTTGCAACAAAGACGGAATTTTTTATAGATGCTACACCCTAGTTTCCATAAAGGTAAAACTGTGCACATATGGCCATTACAGTTGCAAATATAAATTAGGGAGTTAATTGCTTTAAAGGAAATGATAAAGACAACAACATCAAGGAAAATAAGAATTGATTTCATTAAATGATGCAGAAATACTGCAGTACTGTCCTGTTATTTAGAAGTGAAATCAATTAACTATATCCTCCAGGTCACATGGTGATGCTAATTACTAAACTAGAAACTAAATACAGAGTGCTAAATGGTATTTTACAACTGGTTTGTGCTATAATTATTTATTGATAAGGGAAGTTATGAAATATATTTATTGGATGAGTTGGGTTTCCATATCTGCCATGTAAGAGGTATTTTCCTGTAGTCAGAATTATTTTTGACTTATATTTAGAAAGATTTACATAAATGATTGATTCATAGAAAGAATAGCTAATAGAACTAGACTTTTGAAACATGTTCCAAACTTTCATTTAAAAAACACAGCTCAGTGGCAGTTATCTAGAATCTTTTCAAAAACCGTAGTGCCTCAGCCTTTAAAAAATAAATTAACAGACCACCTGCAAGTTAGAGTACATTGTGTTTGCAGTTATACCTGCAACCATGTGATCATATATCTAATGTCCTTTGACTCTGCCATTGAAAAATTTAACCTTCGTATATTCCTGTGAACTTCAAAATAAAAATATACACTTTAATACTATCCACTTTTCCTCTCAGAATATATGTTTGCCCATAAATGTCAACAATTTGAATCATGGTATCATCTTTGTTCAATGAAAAGATGTGGAATCTTTAGTAACATCTGCCTTTTTTAATATGTGTAATTAACTCATTAGAATCCTGAATAATAGTTTGCCCTGTTTAAATTAGGTAGACTGACTCATTATAACATCTACAAAAACGGCGTAATTGACGAGCTCATATGAGACAGGTTTGAACTATTCTTCAAATCACGTGTTCTGCGTTTGGGATTATCCAGGGACAAATACTGAGGCTCCTGACATAAATTTCAACAAGGCAGAAGTTGCTGTCCCACTCTCAGGACAGAGAGGATTATGTTTGGTGACATCGTTTATACCTAAAACACTTCTCAAATACCTTGTAAAATCATGCCCAAAGTTCTTGCCAGAATGCATTTAGATGAGAAGAAAAAGAAAACAGTAAAGGAAAAAAAGATGGGAATAAGAATGCTAAGGATGAAACATCAGAATCGTCATATTTGAAATTACTTGATAATTGACTTTTTCTTACATGGAACTTTTCTAATTAAAATTACTATTAAACTTATGACTTAACCTAGATAACATACTTTATCTCTATGAGGCACTGGAAGTACAACCTTTATTTCATTTTGTGTCTATTCATATTCCTTGTAAAAAAGCAAAATGTCCACATCACATTCTAGCTTTGAAAAAGAAATATTAAAAATGATATAGAGCCTTATTTTAAAATGACAAGCATATGAAGAATGAAGAGTGTTCATACCATTGTTTTATTATCTTTGTAATCCTATACCTTAAAGGGAAATTTCTGTTTATTGGAAGACAAGATATTTTCCTTACTTTTACATTCTTTCCCAAATTTAAAATGTTGAAAGCATTATATAATGTTAAGATAGATGTCATCTTTTCAAGTGGGCACAGACCTTTGCTCTGACTTTAGGGCTCTCATTCCATCCCCACCCAGAGACAAGACTATTTTAGAGTCTGTATACCTAAATGAGTTTATCATGCCAATTACATCCAGTAATTTATTGATAATATATTACTAATATTACACAAAATTCCACTTCCAAAATTCCACTCCACAAGACAATTATATTTGTGCCAGTCATTACTCCACTAAGAAGCATCCTAAACCAAATTTTAAAATTCACCAATCATATTAAAAAAAAGTAACATGTTTTATGCATGCAAGTATGTTTTTGAAGGTGTCCACTGTGTATGTGTGTGTGTAAAATAACTTTTTATGAATCTTGAAAAAAATCATTACAAAAGAAAATTAGATAAGAGAAAAAATAAATGGTAAATTTGGAAATTTTTAGATAATCTACATAATTTATGTAATTCTACTGAAATTAAATCTATACATCTTAAACTTTGCAAAGATACTGAAGCTGATGATGGTAATTATTCTAGTGATAAAGGATTGGTTTGTTGATTGACTGATTATTAATACCAGTATCTCTTTGGAGTTATTTGCTTACTTACAATTGTTTGGTCTCTCAGCACTTTTTATAAACTTTTATTTTGCTGTATTTTAGATGAAGAATATATGAAAAAAATATATAATGATAGTACAACTTATAAATCATGTTAATTCCTCAGCACAAAATACATTTAAGGTTGTGCTTTAGTTGTCTTAGGGTAATTACTTACTAATGAAAGCTATGGCATGTCTCAAATACATTTTAACAGTATATTATAATAGTAATGTGATAACATTATAATAAAATTATGAAATGCATCATACTAAAATGTAAAGCAAGCAACATAGTATTAAAATGAAAAAATGAGCTTAACAAAGGAGAAAAAATAAAATTCAATTCCTGTATTAGTTGAAATGTTACTTTCTAAGAAAAATTTAAACTGTAAGCAATATGTATGTTTTTTATATGTAACATGTATTCTTGTTTGAACAAAATAATTAGATTTTTAAGGTTCTTGGAGGCAGGACTAATCCTCATTTTCCATATAAAGTAACTAACCTCCAAATGAAAATAAAATATATATTGGAATATAATATAACATAAAAGCAAAAATAGATGAGTCAATTACAATTTTGTTGACATAGAAGAAATGTGGCAGTAAGCCCAGACTGTCCAGGTATTTAATTATTGGAAGAAAGATACTGAAATGGTACACTAGTTTGCTAAGGCTGCAGAAAGCAAAATATCTTAGACTAAATCATACTCATGTGGCTTAAATAAAAATTTATATTCTCACATTCTGAAAGCTAGTGGTCTGATTGTCCTATATTGAAGTGGTGGCAGCATTGTTTTCTGAGGCATCTTTCCTTGGTGATGGCTGATAATCTGATCTTCATATGATCTTCCTTCTCTGTATGTCTCTACCCTAAATTCCTCTTCTTATGAGAACATTTACCATAATGGAGTCAGACTTACTCCAATGACCTCATTTAAACTAATCTCTTAATAGGTATGATGGGTGTTCAAACACAGTCACTTTTTGAGACATTGAAGTTTTGTAATTCAGCTTATGAATTTGAATATATATATATATATGTGGAGGAGTTGTTTTAAAAACAAGTCAGAAAGCAAAAGAAAAATACAAGATGGTTTCTCTCATATGGAATATGATGAAATTAATATACAAATCCCAACAAAAACGAAAGAACACACTACTGTGGCTATGGAATATAAGAGGGAAGAGGAGGGAAAGGGAGTACTAAAGGGCACTGGAATTCTGATGGCGGGTATTGTAATGAAATATAGAATAAGATGTAATTACAATATCCTAAAATAAAGGTAGTGTTGTAAATCAAAGAAATAGTAAATATTATTATTTTTTAAATGTAGCACATAACAAATGACATAAATAAGTTTGGAAATTTGGTTGTGACCAAAGCTTCTTTGTTTGAAATGAGAGAATTCACAGTTGTGACCTTGTGAGGCCCATTCATTTCTTTTATGTATATGTCTATAGGAGATAGTAAATATATATTGAAGAAAAAAAGTATATTATTAGATTTAAAAACTGGGTATTGGTATTTCTGGCACTTGGATCTGAGAGAAAAGTTGAATATGGGATTATCTTGTATGAAAGCTAGAATGACAGAAAATAGCAAAAGATAAATGTCTAAACAGGAAGCAAGTATTTTGATCCCTTCGTGTGCTGATCCCAGACCTAGTCAAGTTGCAGAGGGCAATAAGACTCATGATCAAGATGCATTAGCCAAAAGAATTGCATTTTACAAAAATCCATAACCTTATCTCTAAAAACTATGAATACCTTATGTTGCTTGGCAAAGAGGAATTAAATTTACTGGTCCTTTTATCTTATTATATGGAAGTTATTTATTATTGATTACTCAAATGAACTCACTATCTAACAAGACAGTAAAAGATGTAAAAGATAGTGTCAGATTGGGAAAGCATGAGGAATACTTGATGGGCTATTGCTGGCTTTGGAGATGGAATGTGATCAATAGTCAAGAATCCAGAAGGCTCAAGAAATGAAAAGGCAATCAAATGGACTGCTAGAAGCATGATAAGAAAAGAGTTCTACCAAATATTTCATCTTAGCCCAATGACTGCCTATTTTGAACCTCTTACCTACAAAGCTGTGTAATAATAGATTTATAATTTTGAACAACAAAATTAAAAATAGTTTGCTACAATATTAATAGGAAATTAATACAGGAGAATATCAAAATGGATTTAATAAAACAAAAATTCTCTGAGAGATGGAAAGAAAATAATTTATGCCTAAGTGAGAAAGAAATTCTCCTATGTATTTTAAATATAAAGATACAAATAGCTAAAATTCAAAAAATTTATATATCTTATCATGGTAGCACTAATAAAGTTGTAATATATATATCTGTGTATATGTATGTATATATGTATACACACACACATACACACAAGCAAACTAGACAGAACAGAGTTTAAAGGAAAATACATTGCCAAGGGCAAAAATGTGTGATTTTACAATGCTGAAGGGAACAGTTTATTAGAAGAACACAATAAATCTAAATATTTATGTGCCTAATAAGAGTTCTTCCAAGTACGTGAAACAAAAACATAATGATGGGGAAAACAAACAAAGCCATGATTATAAATGTAGATTAAAAAACTTTCTAATAATTATTGGTAGAATAAAAGCAATAAGGATGTAAAATATTTCAATTATACCCACCAAAATTTGACTTAAACTGATATTCACAGAACTTGCCATTCAAGAACAGAACATTCTTTTAAATGAAAAGGAAGAGAAAACATGACTGATAATATACCTGAATTTATACCTGGAAGTGGTGACACCTACTTCTACCTACCTTCTATTTACTAGAACCATAGAATAATATGGTTATCTGAAAAATGCCTGAAGATAAGTGTATCTTCAGAGGAGATGATTGGAGATGTTTTAAAATATAGTTTACCAAATCTTATAGAAATAATGAATAATTTTACAATAAAGTGAGTCCTCTGTAACTGGAGAGATAAATTGGAATAATCCAGGTAAGAAACATGACTTGCCTGGATCACTGTGTTTACTACAGCTTTTTAAAAACAAAATGTTTTTATTGATGACCCAAATAAAAATAATACCTGAGGTATTCCAACATACCTGTCTAATGATAGAGGAACTCATTTTACTGGATAGAGTTGATGCATTCTGAAGTTTTGTTTTTAGATTTGGAGGAAGATTGAAGCTGCGGTATAAGTACATAATTATTCAGGTAAAAGTGATTAATTTGGACTATTTTGGCAGTTGGTACATTTACGAAAGTAAAATGACTGTCACCAAAAATTTCTTCAGGGTTATTTAGGCTAATTTTATTGTTAGACTCCATTGTGGAGCAGCTGGTAATTATTTACGTAATTTAGGCAAATATGTATTCTTGATTATTAAGATTTAAAAAGTAAAAGAGGTGAATAACAAGGTCCGATAAATAGAACTATTCCTCTTTTTTTCTCTTAAGTTCACAATAATTAGTCTAAAAATTAACTTGAAGTGGGTATTGAGGAAATACGTGAAATAGGTAAGATGTGGCATTTTGAACTTTATACTCCACAATTTTTGTCCAAGAATTTTTACTCATGGATAAAATAACTTAATATTTGTTGAAATTTTCACTACGAGGTCATTTAGTACTCCAAAGAACCTAATGTTGTATGCTAGGAAGATTGATGCTAGCTATAGAAAACTATTTTGCTAATTTAAAAATTTAAATCTGTAGACATTGACCCTTGGAGTTTTAAGAAAAGGACAGGAAAGTAGGATGTGTTAGTTCCTACTAAAGCATGATTCTTTTTATTTTTAATAGTCTTCTTTACTTATTTATTTTTTTTTAGAAATATGAGGTAGTGGTTCATCTAGTGACTCTTTTGCTTATTATAAAGGATCCTTATTCACAATTTCACAGTTCCTGATAAAGGGAGCTCTCTTTTCTTTCTATTTATTTGGGGGTCAATTATCCTGTCTGATAAAATATATTCTGATTTTCAGCTTGTTGAATTTTCATTGCTCTTTGAAAATATTGTCATAGTTTTCAAATGTTGATTTCCCATTTCATTATTTTCCCTTACTAAGGAGCTACCTAACCAAAACGGGGAGAAGTTTTCTTTTAATTGTTGAGTTTCACTCAGAATTAATTTTGAATTTTTTTGTATTCAACCTTATGTCACTTATTGATTCTCTTAATCTCTTTTGCAACTTGGAATTTCTCCTCAATCTACTCTTAATAGAAAGATTTCTGAAATAGCTTCACATAGTAGATATCACACTTTCCAAGAACATTTATTTAGATTATGAGCAGCTATGCTGCCTAAATCACATACTGGCTTTTTGCACTTTGCTACTTTTAACAACATTCTTCTGTAAGGCACTAACAATTAAGTGAACTGTTTGATTAAATAAGCATTAACACAATTCTTAATTCAGAAGCAAATTTCTGTCTGTCTTCCTAAAGTTAAGAAAATCTTTAATTATTGACCCAGCCTTGGCTTTCGATCAGAGTTTAAATGCAACTTGAATAGATCCAACATTTGATCTAGAAACCTTAATGGAATATATATACAATGAGATTGTTCTTCTCCTAAAATAAAAACTAATGGAAGGATATTTCATTTATAGAGCACATGAGAAGAGTCAGAAAAAAAAAAAAAAAAGAGAGGTCTAAGTGGTCAGTCAAATGAAAGAAAATAGATGGAGAAAGAGAGTTTTTAAGAGTATACATATTAAATAGCTTGTGTGAATTATTTTCTCTGACTTGTTAGAGACTCTTTAAAATAGAATATCACTAAAAAGTATTGAATAGATTATGTCTTTATTTTGAAGTCTTAGGATACAAATTAAAAATAGAGGTGGACATTATTTGGTTTTAATTTGATTCATGTCTCTTCTAGAGTACTTCATTTAATTGAAGAAACTGCACTATTGCATCATATACATCATATAGAATTAAGGTACGTATCTTATAAATCATTATCCCTATATAATACATTTGTCACCACCAACAGTCCAATTCCATCCTTCACCTTATAATTGGCCTTTTTTACTCAATTTTCCCATCCCTGCCTCCTTCCCTTTTGGTAAACACTAATTTAATTCAAGTGACTAAAAATCTGTTTTTGTTTGAGTTGGTTCATTTCATGTTTTCTGTACATACTGCAATGAATGAAATCATGAAATGCTGTTTTTTTTCCTCCTGACTTACCTCACTAAACATAATTTCCTCTGGATCCATCTGTTATTTGAGCATAATTCCCTTTTGATCCATTTGTGTTGTTACTAATGATAGGATTTCATCTTTTTTAATAATTGAGTCATAAGTCATATTACATTATGTATATATACATTTTCTAAAAAAACTGTTTTTGTTTTTTGTTTGCTTATTTGTTTTAAGAGAAAAAGGAAGAGGGGGAAGAATCATTTAAAGGAAGGAAGGAAGAAAGAGAAGGAAACACTTCAATTTACTGTTTATTTGTTTTTATACCGCCCCCACCCCACACCAGGTCATGAACTAGGTTCTTGGATTTTTATATGGTTCACACTCCAGCCGTTGACTTACTACATGAGACATCAGGGCACACATCTGTTAGTCTTTTTAATGACAATTTTGAGCCTGGCAAAAGTTGCCAAACTTGTTAGCCTATATATCTTTAATGAAATTTTGCCACTTATATCAAAGTAAGTGAAGATGTTTATCTTTTACTAAGAATGTATTTAGAAAACACATTTTCCCCTTCAGGATGATATCACAACTTATAAATGAAACCATTACACACAGGAAGGAAATCACTAACAGTCCCAAATATATCCTCCTAAAATGATGCTTCATTTCCCAACTCAACAGAAGCGATGATTGATAATATAACTGATATCTCATACCAATGACTTCAGACTATAGACTAAGAAAAATGACAATTTCGTGATTTTTTAAGTCAGAGAATGTTTTTTAAGATTCTGTTGAGGGACTCAAGGCAGAGTTTGAACAAGTGTCTTTTATGAATTAATTATCAGATGAATATTACAAATATTAGTCTTGAAATATGTCTTTTCTGTCAGTTTAGGGTTGAAATTCATCAGCTGTATTCCATCACCCATTCCTTATAGAGCATTCGCAAGCGCAACAGAAACAAAATAAGTAATTGATAAACCAAATACATGGGAAGGCATTTTGTAAAACTAGACAAACAAAAATCAATCAGCTGTCATAGTCAACAGTAGTCTAAGGATACATGGATACTAAATATAATCTTAGATGGGACCCTCAAATATAAAATGGATATTAGGTAAAAAGTGAAGACATACGAGCAAGTTATAAACTTCACTATATATATACGTATATATATTCATTAATTGTAAGAAATGTGCTATGCTAATGCAAAATTCTAAAAACAGGAAAATCTGAGTGTGGCATCTATGGCAACTATGCAATATCTGCATTTTTCTATAAATCTAACACAATCATGTTTATTTTAGAAAAATGAGAAAGAATAAAGCAGCAATGAAAGAATAGGCAGATTAATGTCAAGAATATACAGTGTTATTCAGATACAATGATCTAATACATTTATACTAATTTATAAAAAAGAGATAACAAAGAAAATTATGAAAAAATAAAAAAAATCAGAGCTCAAATTGATATTGAGGGTCTCATTTGGCAGCAAATCTGAATGACTATTAAAAGACAAAAGGACACTTGGGCACCATTTTTTGACTGAGAGGGAACTTACAAAGAGATGGCCTTCAAAATAAAACCAAATAAAATATTTGTGAAACTCCCAGTTGTTGATGCTCTAATATCTGAAACAAAAAGCCAAATATGTTGTTTAATTAGGAAGGGAAAGCTGTTCTTGTAAGTCACAGCCCCTTTGAGTAAAGATGAAAGTGCAGCTCTTCTGTAGGGCTTCAGAAGTCTGAATGAAGTTCAGGAATTGGCAGACTTTCAGAAACTGAAGTGTTTAGGAATGGTTGACCTTTATCTGCAGAAGTGTGTTTAATAGATTGTTTCTGTAGCTCATTGGCTGACTTCCAGAAGCATTCACTGAAGTGAATTGTCATTGATTTATGAAATGAATATAAACCAGCTCCAGTGGTTATGTTTTATCTTGGCCAGGGGATAAAATCATTCTCTTTCTAGAACACTAGGAACTTTTACTATGCATCAGATAGGAAATAGATATTTCCTTGTTCGACATTTGTCTTTGATAACAAATATTCTGGCTTGTATAATGATATCTGATGCATGCTGTATCAAGTATACTGTCTATTGGTATCAAATATTAATGTTATAGAACAAATCAGAAGATGTAGGAAAACAATATAATAATTAATGATATTCCCTTCTAATTTTTGTTTGGTTTTCTCTTATTTAAAGAAATTAGCAGAAGTGTTTCAGATAACCACGACTCAAGCTGTAACGAACTTGAATTTACTTATATTCTGCTTTAAGAGTGGATTTCAGCAAGAAATCAATGGAATTTGCAAACAAATGTCCATCCTTGGTAAATGTTTCTCATTCTATTTAAGGACATTATGAAATGATAATAATGTAATACAATTTTACTTAGACTGGCTATCTTTTGTCCACCATAAATTTCCAGTAGGTTTTAAGATTTGTGGAAACCACATAATATGATTAATTATGATAATGATCTAATGAGACTAATAGGAAAAGAAACAATGCAACTAGTAAGTCCTTTGTTTAAAAGAATTACTCAACTGATAATACAAAACTCATTTTAAAAGTTTTAATTAAAAAGGAAATTTTAAAGATGATCATTTTTACCTAAATGCTTTTTAATTAATATTATGTTGTAAATAATTTCCTCAATGTTTATAATAAGGTAAAAAATAAAGATCATTAAAACTCGAATCATTAAGCTAACGATCAATAGTTACTAAATTATATGATAGGTAACAAATTAAATTTGAAGGAGTTCTGCATTTTGCAATTGTTGGGTAAGTTTCTCAGGACAATATTCTCACAGAGAACAATTCAAAATCTGGACAAAATACAGATATCTTTCTTTACAAAGGTTCTGAACGATCAAAGACAGTAAGAAATTGTCTGACCAGTATTTGGAGGAAAAGAAAGTCTAAAGAACTTAATCAGGCATATAAGGCTGTTTCTTCTTAGGGAATTTGCTGATTCTAGAAGAAAAAAGTATTGATTGAGAGAATGAGAAGGTAATTAGAGCTCTCATCTGTCTCACTAATTTGGAAGATTCTGGTAAACACTCCAGACTTTCTAATTTGACGTTAAAAACCTCACCCAAGGATAATAGGTATTTGAAAATAGACCCTTCCACAGTCATTGAAATCCAGTATCGTATCATCTTAGCACCTTGAGAAATCAGCTTTTATTTTAGCTGCTTTTCAGAAGTGAAAGTAAATTCACTTGGAAAAGTAACATAATCCAAAACCTACTAATCTGAAATTTTCATTCAGATTTCCTGAAGTTATACTTGCTTAGCACTTTTATAGCTAACCAAAAAAGCACATTTGAATATTAAATAATTAAAAACTAACTGAAGTAACATCATATATAACATATGTGTTGGGTGTTCATTATTAAATCAATAACTGTATATATTACATTAAATTAAACCACTGAGTCCAACTATTTTCCTTACCATATAACTGATCCCTTTTGTCTAATTTTTTCTACCCCTCATCCCCCTCTTTCCTGATAATGACTAATTTGGTTTAATACATTTAAGTTTATTTTTGTTTTATTTAGTTCATTCACTTTTACAAATTTCCTATATACTACATATGAGCAAAATCATATGGTTTTTGCTTTTCTTTGGAGATGGAAAGCATTATGTCTAGTGTAATAATGTTCCTAATAACAAGAAACAATTACTATTTTTGCAAAAAGATAAAGAAAATGTGATGAATTCATGAGTTCCAAATACTTGACATGTCAGTCATGTAAGTTAAAATTACTATAATTAATATGATAAAAAATAAATATAATAGAATTATAATTATGAGCTGAAAACTATATAATGAAAATAAGTAGAAATTATATTACTGAAAATGCAAATGATTAGGTTAACAGCTGAGTGAATGAACTTAATAACAGATTAGGTACAGTTAAAAAGCTATCTTTTGAAATAGCAGATACAGACCAAGCACAAAAAAGACTAAAGATGGAAAATAGAGAAAAGACAGAGAATGAAAAGAATAATGAAATATCTGGCACCTGTGATCTTAATCCCCAAAGTAGGGTAGAAATAAGAAGGCAAAAATATGTTTGAAGAGATAGAGGATGATAATATTCCAAATGAATAAACAGAGTAGTAGTTCCAAGAATCACTAGAAAAGTCAAGAGAAAAAAATGAGAAAATATACAACCAAGAGCAAAGTGGAAAAAAAAACAAAGTTAACTCTGGTTTCAAGGGGATTTCTTTTAATTTTTTTTACCATTGAGAATGGCAATTTAATTTTTCGTAGAATATAATGAATTCCAGAAAACAATAAACTCATGTTTTTATACTATATTTCTATATTAAATAATGCAGAATTCTATACAAAATAAAATATGTATTAAAAATAAGATTAAACAATAACGAAGTACAGAAAAAAATCAACAAAAGCAGTAACAAAATTCCACAAAACCTTGAGATAATCACTTGACAACAAGTACAATTCAGAAAATAATAAAGGAAATTATTTAATTAGAGGAAATGATCCCAGGTAAATCTTAAATAGGAAAGACAAAATAATATCAACAAGAAAGATAACTACAGTGATGTTCTGAGAATATTTACTGAAAAAAATCATTGTTAACATTAAATTTCTAATGAAATATGCAAAGGAAATAGTACAAAAACTAGTAAAGATAATAGCAGTGTGGAAAGTTTGACTAGTGTCTTTCAGGAAATAATAAAATTAATAATTTACTTGTATTAGATATAATAAAGCAAGTATAAATTATGATGTACGTTGCTCCCCTAAAAAGAAAAGATTGGAATTTTCAGCTCCATTATTGAACTGCAAAGGAGGATTAAGGGAAAAAAAACTGACTTGGTCTCTAATGACCAAAGAGGGAATCAATCATGATTACATAATGAAGCCTCCATAAAAATCTCTGAGCTAAGGTTCAGAGAGCATTCCAGTTGATGAACATATAGAAGTGCTATGTGTTCTGAAAAGGGTATGGAAACTCTGCACCGCCGTCCCACATACTCTACTCTGTGCATCTCTTTGATGTAACTGTTCCCGAGGTACATGCTTTTACAATAAACAGATAATCCAGCAATTTAAAAAATCATGAATTTGTAAAAAGTCCTGTGACCTAGACCTGATTGAAAGATAAGAAATTGTCAATCACATCTATTAGTCAGACTTCATTTATTTCATAAATGTTTAAAAAATATTATCTGAATTGTATATTTCTATACAACTTTCTTACTAGCATTTTAACAAATAATCCACAGCCTACATCTGAATATACAGTTAAAGAAATATAAATCATGTTGCATTGTTTTGTTTCTTTCCCTTTTTGCTACTTATAGAATAGTTTGAAAATGCTCATTACTCCTAGAGTTTCTGCTTTAAAATGTTTTGCTTCCCAAAGGCAGGTAACTACTAATGTTTCCCATGCAAGTGTTTGCCAGTAGAGAATGACTGCCAGTCAATACAAGTCAGAGCAGGAAAAAATAACGCACAGAATTTTTTTCAGGTAAAGGTAAGCTATAGGATACCCACAAAAAAAGGCAAATTACTTAGCTTTCAGATTTAAACCAGGTATGTCAAGAGATTCCCTTGTGCATACAAACAAAAGAATCTGGATTTTAAAAGCTGAGCCGAATGTAATATGCTGTGAAATAATAATATGGAGTTCATCAGAATATGGTTTTGATAAATATGAATAGAGAATGAAATATTGTGTGAGTATTTTAAACATGGTACTATGCATTCTTAGTACCACTATTGTAAAACTCACATGCTTATCTATACTTCTCATCTGGCTATTGCTTTTTTTTTTTTTTAATACAGAAACCCATAATACAGCATATATACACTTTAATAATGAGAATAAGCAAATTTACATTATGAAACTTGGTTTAATGGGAACAAAGTGTGTCCTTAAGATTGGGGGAGTGGAGGAAATGATTGACAAGATTATGAGAAAAAATATTGAAATAAATGAGAAAATACTTATACAAGGCATTGAGTTTTTGGATTTAGTATGTAGGAAATGCTATTATCCGAAAAACTGGAAACCATTGTTGATGAGAAGTGGGAGAAAAGGGGTCCTTATAATTGGGAGTGAAAATTATTGCAGCCATTTTGGAAAGCAGTATGGAGATTCCTCACAAAATTAGACATATAAGGTTCATGCAAAGTTATCCCATTTTTGGGAATTTATAAAACATTAATTCAAAGCAATGCACTGCCCCACATTTATTGCAGCATTATTTACAGGCCAAGAACTGGAAACAACCGAAGTATCCATGGACAGATGGGTGGATAAAGACTTGTTATATGGCCAGAATGAAATACTACTCAGCTATATTTAAAAAAAAATACAACATACTGATATGTGCAACAACATGAGCAGCTTTAGAGGATCTTATGCTTCCTGAAATAAATGGTATGTATCAGAGAGAAGAAAAACATGATATGATTTCATTCGTGTGCTGTGTAGAGAAACCAAAGTAAACCAAAAACAAAGAATAAATAATAAACTTGGAACTGATGTTAATTGTACCTAATCTTGTTTGACATACACTTTATATTTAGGGAACTCAAAGAATTTATCAACTGGTATTTGGGTAAATGAATAGGAGAAACAGTACAGACGTTCAGTATTATTATGCAAGTGTGCATATGTTTAAGTGTAGATATTCTTTGAATTCTTCAAGCATTATTTGATATTCTGTGAGTAGATTAATTTAACTAATATTCATTTCACTGCCTAGCCATGTAAGCCCTTCAGTGGTTAAAATTGAAGAAAAAATTAGACATTCTGGTTTAAATATATTCTAAATAACTCAGTTAAATCAAATTTCTTTAGTTTGCTTTGTTTAAGTCATTCTGCTTTGCTGAACATCTTAAAACTTTTATTTTATATTACATATTAGTGGAGATTTCTTGGGTGATGTGTTATCAGTGTGATAAAAAATGAGACTATTTGCATTTCTAGAAGGGGGTTTAAATTTTAAAATAAGATGACAAGAATGAGATACCATAAATGAATCAACTCTCCAAGATAGAAATAAAAAGAAAAATCAGAGAATTTATATGACATAGTGATATTTAAATTTTTATAGAACTGGATTATATTTAATGTGTTCTTAAATAATCTACTTATGTTCATCATACTCAAGCATAAATATTTATATTTGTAGTATCTATAGTGTATTTTCAAAATTTACGTATTCTTAGAAAATTCTATTTTGTTGTCAACTCTGATTTTATATTAATAGGTAATATTTAGTTAATTCATGGAATTTTTTGATGTGCTATAAAAATAGAATTTAGTTTCTTTATTAATTCACTCTACTGCAGACTTTTAAGAACTTAATATAATTACATTGAGATTTCTAGTTATACCGCATGAACAAATCAGTTTCTGTTACTTTACTAACTGGTTAAAAACATTTTTATTTAAACACCCATCTGTAAAGTATAGGCCAATTCAGCAGAGTATGGCATGGAAAATCTGCTTGGAGCTTCATAATTACTAATAGAAGTTCAATTTGTATTTAGAATTTTTTAAATCCAATTTTTTTCAATTTAAAAAAATTCATGTCTGAAATCAATATATTTTTAGTTAATTTTTTTCTGTTTGGTTTTTAAGATTATCAGAACATATAAGCATCAACTGATTTGTAAATAGCTTGCAATGATACACAGAACTCAAAAATAATTACTTCTCTAAGTAATATATAACATATTAAATGCTGTTTCTATTCTCCAATTTTAGGGGAAAGGGATTCTGCTGACAGATCCAGCTGCTTTTTAATAATATATTTATATTATATTCTTTATGTGTATTACAAAGACAAAATATTTTATAGATACTGTTATTTCTATTAGTTATATGCAGGTTAAGGACTGTGACTTTTTTTTTCCTTTTTATAAGTCAAAAGTAATCCCCCAGGCCATGTACAATGTGATAATCTGTATAATTTGTCTTGACACATTTCTTATGGTTACTGTTCTTGCTATGCACATAAGGAAAAAGGTGTTAGTTCTGTGTACAGCTGTGTGTTTATTTTCAGTTTGTGTCCTGTAAAGTATATTTGTCTTGCTTTGAACCTTTTATGATTTACATAAAATCCCTATTTACTCTCCAGCAAAGATCTAACTCTTAAGTGTGAACCCACAGCAACTTCTTGGTTGGAGGTGGATGTTTTACTTTGTATCTAAATATACATCTTCACTCATTAGGTTTCTGTTTGGGATTGTATGTGTTATTAGTTTTTTAGTACTGTCTTTCTCTTTAGAAAGTCTTTTCTACTTGATTCCACGATGAAATCTTCTATTGAATATTCCTCTATATAAATAGGGGAGGGGAACATGACCAACTATCCCAATGGTTGTGCATATATTTCTTCAGTTTAAAAAGTTGAGATTATCTAGAACCACTTCTGTTCTTTATATTGCCTTAAAATCCTCAGCTCACAACTTAATTTGGGTCTCTATTTCATAGGACCACTTTGGAATACAATAGCCAATATTCCCATAACCATATATTAGGTTTCCACCAATTCTCATAACTGTTTTTGTAAGAGATTCTCTGGTGTTGCAATTTACATTACTTTGTAACTCTACACACTTACAATTAGAAGCTGAATTTGTTTTTCAACCATTTCCTTCTTGTGATTACAATAGAAAAGAGGTTTCTTTTACAATTTTGTGATTTCCCCCCATGCCTTCAGGTGACTATTTAGGAGCTTTCAATTCATTCTTTTTTTCATGCACCTATTCTAGCATCAAAAAGAAGAATCCAGCTTATACTGCAATGTTTATAATCACAAATTTTGTCCTGGTGACTGAGTATAGTGTGTAAATGTCTTAAAAACTCTGTTATATTTGCTCTTTATCATAAGCACTACAAAATCAGCAAAAGTAATAAGCCAGCGTCATTCTCTTTAAGGGACAATGTGAAGGAGTTGCTGAATTGTCAGTGGAATTCTGTACTAGAGGGAAGAGACTATCAGTAGCTGTGGTCTCATAGAGAGAAACAGCCAATGTCTAAACATAGACCCTTAAGACAGGATCCTAGCATGTATCACCTTATTTTCCTATCGGCATATCATTTTGAAGTTATGAAATCTGAAGTTAAAGGACAAAGGAACCTTATGTTCCTGAAGTTCAAGCAGTGTTTAGAAAGTTATCCTCCAGGGACATGGAATATGATGGAAAAAATAGAGTGGGACTTCAGGTGCATACAGAGAATATGTATGCTATAAATACACAATCACTAAAGAGTTATTAGGGGGCACATACTCATGTTTTTATTCTATGCTAGAAAATGAGATATTTTTCTGAGTTATGTATTAAATTAATATTTAGAAAGTACAATCAGAACTTTGGTGGTATCTATTTTTATCTCCTCTTTATATATATATATATATATACATATATATTTATATATGTCTTATTTTTTAACATGATACTTTAAAACTATGTGGTATTTGACTGCTCACCAAATCATTTCTTTAAAAAACAAGAAAATCTTAATAAATTTTGTTCTTGAGAACATGGTGGATAATTAAATCCCTATTAAGAAAAACAATATTTGTAGGCTGAACTATAAAGATTTTCCTGTCTCAATTTTCTCACTATTAAAATAGATATATTGCATAGATTTTATTAAGCTACCAATATGAGAATATATTAAGAAGAGAAATTGCTAGGTATTGAAAACCTCAAAACATGCTACTTATGAACTGTCGTTAACCAAATTTCTATTTTCTTCTTATTTATTGAATGTATTTTTCAAATTAAGTTTGCATACAATATATACAATGTATGAATTTTTACTGGTCTCTTCATGTTCGGTCAGTTATCTTTATTACCTTATCTTATATCAATATATTTACAGTTAGAAGTGATTTATTTAGATTTTAGTTAAGCACAAAGCATTAAAGTACACTTTTCCTCTGATAACTTTGGAAACTAATAAAATTTAAATAAATGGATGAATGAAATAATATGAAAAGAAAGAAAAAATAATATAAGATACAATACACACATGAGCAACCTCAGGAGAAGAGGGAAGAGTAATAATTGATTGTTTAATAGAAGAAGCTGAAACATGAGCCTCAGTTATGGAGATCCCAAGTCAAATCATATTACCCAAATCCCAAACATTCAAAGGTTGAAGTGTTCAGATACCTCTGAAGAAATGAAATAGAAATGATGTTAAAATAAAAATATTGGTTATAAATTATGAATAAGAAGCAGTTAAAACCTCCAGAGTTTACTTCTTATCATCCTGAGAAGTAAGTGCAGCAATATTTTCCCTATTCCAGTAGATGACTGCAGGTTCACTTTTAGTAAAAATTACAAAGAGACAGTTACAAAAACCTTCTACCCAACCTCTCCTGTTAAGCACTCAGTATGCTGACAGCATTCTATGATTCCTTGGGTAGTGTTCTTTCCCAGAGTAAAGGATTACCAACTCCAGATACTATTGTAAATCTCCCAAGCTAATAACTTAACTTGATGTTTTAAAAACAGTAGAGAAATTCTTCCAAATAATGGAAGAAAACTTTACATATTATGTTTCCAAAATCCAGACTGCTTGGGGCTTTTCAAAAATAACACCTAGATCTTGACAATATCAGAGATATTTTAAAGGATAAAGATTCACAGCTATAAGTCAACTCACAATCAAGATATTAATCATATGTGAAGGTAAAGATAAATTCACACATAAATACTTAAAATAGTAACTACAGCTATAAGCCTTCTTTCTGTAGTCAACTAAAGGATGCTCAGAAAAAAAGTGAGAATAAACCTATAAAAATAAATGCTTGAAATAAAGGAAATATAAGAATCAATAAGAGAATATTGAAGAAAATTTCTAAAACAATGGTTATCTATGAACTAGGAAATTGATGTATACCAGTCATGGCTATCAGTAAACACAGATTTAATGAAATAATAAAAATATCAAGGAGACATTGCTACATAATTAAAGCAAATATATTAGTAAAATATTTCCAAATTATTTTTACTTATAAGAAGACTTACACTAGAGATAATTTAGGGTAGAGATCTGACATATACTTTTGTAAAATAAACAAATGAAAGGGGGTGGGAAAGAAAATATAGCAACAATATTTTAATGAAAAAACTGCACGATATTATGTGATTCATTCAAATGCTATTGTATGGGCTTAATGTAAATATATAATGCAATTCTAATTAAAATATGACATGCTTACTGATAAACATAGAAAATGGGAAAGTATATATACATAATTTAATAATATATTTATATATTCATATATATGTATCTCTATACATGTAAACACAAATCCATATAAATGTATGATTACATATGGTATGTATAGTGGGTTTTGATGAGTAAGGGATAGGGCAAAATAGAGAACTAAAAACTGATCTATCATCATAGAAGTCTAATAAATATGTAACAACTGAAATTGGTAAGTAAAGTAATATGTGTGTTCAAATTGTGTCAGTTTGGTCTATGTAAACAAAAAAACATGGACTGAATGACTTATAAACAACATGTATTTTTATCATGTTCTGGATCTGGGAAGTTCAAGTTCATTGTTGTGGGAGATTGGGTGTCTGGTGAAGACTAGTTTCCTGATTCATGCTATCAGGTGACAGAAGTCTCTCCTTAGTCTCTTTTCTAAGGCCACTGATATTCTTGAAGACAGAGCCTAATCACCTCATCACCTTCCCAAATCCCCACCAAATACTACGACATTGGGGATTAAGTTTCAACCTGTGAATCTGAGGAAGACACAGGGAAACAGGTCAGAGTTTATATGTCAGTTTAAAACATGGAGGTACATGAAAAAGAAACTGCTGACATCACTGAAAGGGATCTATGGCAGAATAAGTATTGGAGGTTAGCAAGATGAGAAATATATTGTTTTATGAACCTTTTAAGACATAGTGTGTATTATTTTTAATAAAATAACTTTTTCTCCACTTATCCACCTGCAAGACTGTAAAACAACTTTTACAAAGACAAGTCTTGATTGGAATTTTTTGTACTTCAAAAACAGTTCCTATGTATATAAGAGAGCAATAGTAGACTATTATCTACTCACTTTTCTTTCATTAAAACATTTAAATATGCTTTCATTTGCCTTGTGAATACTAGTCTTTCAATATTTTATAATACCCCATGGTCTTTTAATGAATATCATTTCACTAATCATAAGCATGCTTTTATTTTTTATCACCTCTGAAGCTACCTTGTGTCTTGTAATTGACAGCACCATTTTAAAATAATCAGTAGTTTTTTTCATTAGTAGTACATAAAAATGTATTTATAATGGTGTCTCAGATAAAATGATATATAAATTTTAGTCAGACTGTCATTGATGGACTTTAGGTTATTTCCTGGTTTTTTAAATTAAAAAAATATTGAAATTTTTAAATATACATATTGAAACTTTTCTTTGTATAAATAGGAATGTCTCAATAGGATGAAAAACATAGCATTGAGCTTCTAATTCAAGTGCATACTCATTTTTAATTTAGACAAATGGTAGAGAATCTATAAAGAGGAGGTGGCAATTTATATATTCACATGAATCTTTCAAGACATCTAGGTCTTTATTTCTTTATTTCCTTAACTGATCTTATTTCCGTTAAGCTAATTTTTAATTTTAAAATATTACTATCATTGTCAAAATTACTATTCAAAATTAACCTGTATTATTGCTTTTATTTATATTTATGTAATTATGAGTGAGACATGTAAATGTTTCATTGAAAATTGTATTTCTTACTATTTCATATTTCTATTGATAAAAATACATATAGTAGCTCTTTAAATGTTATATAATATTATTGTTCCAAAACATACTTCATAAATGATTTAATCATCATTTAGTTTTTCTAATATTTTAAATGCACTAGTTATATGCTATTTAAGTTAATTCATGATCCATTTTAAAACAATAATCACATTATTTCTTTTTATTTTGTTTGGTCCAATTGTAAACTTCTTTTTTGAGGATTATATTATTTCATCAAATAATATATCGAGAGAAGAAATTAGTGAAGGACATTCAAAATAATATAGTTTAGAAAATAATCACTATTTTCTCTATAGAAGTTCAAATAGTTCTAAACAATACTGAGGAAATAAAAACATATCTGCTTCCCCAAATTCCCAAATTTCAAGACATTTTTAATGTCTTTGTGAATGATTTATATTCTAACCATTGCTAAATATACATGTTGTACATTAAGAAAAATTTGCTAATATCTACATTTTCCCCCGTGGGTTAAATAGATACCTGATTATTGTGAGTGATACAAATTTGTCATCAGACTTGGCAATACCCTGGTAAATATTGAAACAGTTGAAATTTGCATCAGAGTGGTCAATATAACCTGACAGAGACAGTAGACACAATCTTATTATATTTTGCACATTTTTTGCCTTGGAGATAAAATCACTGTGACACACAAATATAAAAAATAGGAAATTAAACTAGATAAGAGAGGAGCAATGACAAGCAAAGACAGTGTAAAAGAGATATGCTGTATCTACATCTCCCAGAATCAACTGGAGTCAGCTGCATCAGGGAGAGCTGAGTAATCCCATGCTGCCACTGATATCCCAGCTATGACATTCAGGAACTGTCAGAATGAAACCTTAACTGATCCTAATTTCCAGGATGATATACAGCAGCAGACAGTGCCTCCATGAAACCTTTGTTTACTTATACCTTTAATAACTTAGATGATCGAGATGAGAAAACTCTACAAACTGCCTTTAAAAGACATTTTTATTAACCTTTAGTACAACCTCCTTTCAATGTTTTATATATGAATTCTAATTTCAGACCAAATGACAAAGCATTCTTAAATTAGCTCAGCTCTTCCTTTATCAGCTGTCAGAAGAAAATTCATTTTAATATTAGGACCATTTATGCTTCACATCTGTTGTAATACATCTTATTTGGCAATTTATTGAAAACAGGATGTAGATAAAGCAACACTGTGCTCACTATATAATACCATAAAAAGAAACAAAACATTTAATTCTAAAAGGTTTCAAAGTATACTTTGAGTTAAAAATTCTAATGACAAATTTTATTCAACACATTTGAATTGGAAGACCAATATTTTTACCCTACCTATCACTTTGCACAAAAAAAATTACTAAATTATAATTTTCCTGTATGTAATTTATTCCTGCATTATATTTAGATGCCATTTAAATGTTTTCACAAATGGGCAGATTTTTAATAATAATTAAAGATATATGATGATAAGATTTCCTAATGTATATAAGGTCTTCAACTAAAAATGTTAAATTGCATGTCATACAGAAGACATAGTAAAAGCGACCATTTTAAATATAAATATTATTTCTTTTATCTTTGATGAGTGATAAGAAAATGCAGATTCATTTCCCCTTAGGCATTTTTCCTGGCATTATTGGTGAAGTTATCTTTAAAACTTAATAACAGATAATTTAATAAAGCAAATTCTGCTTTGTGGTATTATCATTTCCTTCATCTGTTAGTTAGGAAACTAGGTAACATTTTACTGAGTAAAGAGGAAGTTATTGGCTGTCAACTCCCACTGATTGTATCCAAATCGTGTCACTGTGGACCTGAAGAATCCAGAGATCACTATGGTTAAATGGTACTACTGCTCTATCAAGGGAGCTATGATGACATTTTGAGTCCCTTTTTATCAATATCCAGTTGGACACTATGTTCAGCAATTTATTGTATGCTTTAATATCTTGTTTTCCCTGGTATATGTTTCTGTGAATAAGGGGATATGGGCTACTTTATAGAAATAAAAGAGGGATTAATATTGGATATGCTTGCTATGATGTTCTATCATCCTTCCCATAGAAAGCCAACTTTCCCTTCAGTAAATTGTTCTCAGGAGGTAGAATTGGTTCACAATGAAAAATAGGGCAAGGGATTGTGTCAATTTTTTCATGATGGTACCTACTGTCCCTGCTCATCCATCCTGGACTTATTTAGTGTTTTATATAGATCAGTATCTTTTTTGACTGCTGGTGTCTCTTACCCCTGGGAACTCCATAGCCTCTTAAATATCTCCCTAGCTCTCTGTGGGTCAACCATTCCTAACACCAGTTTTATATCTCTGCTCATTACAATAATTGAATTCACCTGGCTTCATTTGGTTACACACAACCACCTGCCTCCATTATTATTTTGAATTTATCTTGCTCATTATGATCACTGTAACGGCATCTGTTCTTATCAGTCCTTGTCTACAAAAGGGAGTCACCACCAAGTTAGTTTAATAACATTGATTCCTCTCTTACCATTGCATTCCCATAACTTTGCCTGTCTGTTTACTCTGAAAGCCAGAGGGGTCAAGGTAGATGATGGGGTTTTTTTATGGTAACCACAACAAGGTCTTGTCTTTACCTCTCTACTCTGCTGGATGTCTTCACCAGAATGAATCAATGAACATAATATGCAGCTGTTGATTCTATAAATGCATACTTTTAAATACTAAGCAGGGAGAATCAATCACACATCACTACCTAGCCTCAAGATTATTTTTATTATTCTGACATATCATAGTCCACAGCAACTTTGATTGTATTGACATTCTATATAGAAACACACTGGAGTGCTGAATTGTTGACATTTCAACTGGTTCTGGTGAATAGGATCTATTGCTACCAGATAGTTATTGTATATCCTGGATGCTCTATAAAGATTAATTCAAGCCACTGGATGAAGACAAATCTAGTGCTGACAGTTTTCATGGGTTCATTGTCTTGAGCATACTGGGGTATTATTTCTAAGTAGGACAGCAATACCAGCACAGTTGGTGCTGGACAGCTCCCTCCCTTCCTTCTTTTTCCTTCCTACTTTCCTTCCTTCCTTCCTTCCTTCTCTCCCTCTCCTCTCTCACCCCCTCCCCCTTTCTTTCAGCAGAATAATACAGGCAGAAATGAAGGAGAGCAGATGCATATAGGCAGGAAGAGAGAAAAAAGAAACAATTAATTAGTTTTACTTTTTCACCTTGGTTGCACCTCCTCATCCCCTGGAAAGGAACCCTGGTCAATAGGATGCATTTGGGCTTTGCCCAATGCTACTCTACCACAATATGCCAGTCCCTTTACTTTCAAAGAGTCATGATTAGGATCATAACCTACTACTAGGTTAAAAGGGCAAATTGTTGAAATGTTGCCATTCCAACACAAAAATTTACATATCCACAGGAAAGTCATCCAGACTTCCGTGGTCCTGGTATCTGATTTTAAATCTGATTTAACAAGTCAATGGTTGAATCATGCCAGTCTGGATAGCGATCTAAATCCCAAGGGAAGCCAGTGAGATAGCTGACTTTTTGTCAGAAGGTCTGATAAAAAAAGTCATACTCATAAACTTGAAGCTTCAAGGGGTTATTAGGGAAGCATTTCTCTAAATAAAGTATCTCCTGATCAAGATTATTCCTTCTGACACATAAGAATGGGGAATTATAAGCATGTAGCACATCAATTACTACTATACATTTTCATGTAAAAGCAACAAGATACTGAATTAACCAAAGGACTGCAAGTTCATCCTTATATATGGCCTCTGTATGAAATTGAGTCTTTTGACTTTGCCCGCTTTTAAGTCTTTCTCCACAGGAAAAAGACAAAGTTGTGCCACTGCTCAGGAGCATGGCGATACGCTCCATCTCCAGGATACTGAGGCCAACCCAATTAGACCTCAGGCAGTTCTGAGAGGATCCCAACTGGAATTATCAGATTAGCTCTTCTGACCATGACTGTAGAGGTCATATGATTCTCTGCCTTATAGCAGGTCAGAAAGGTGCTGTTAATAAGACTCTTAATTATGGCAAGCTAAATGAGATTACCCAGGGTCCAGATGAAAATCCTTCCCTTTTCTCTCTTGCCTTTCAGAGTCCCTCCAAAAGTTTACTTCTCTTGACCCCAAGGAAAGACTCATATACACTTCATTTCCCAGTGCTCCCCACATCCAGCACAAACTCCAAAAATTAGACATGGGCCCTTGAAATCTTCAAAGAGATCTCACTAATATAACCTTCAAGGTCTTTAATAATAGAAATTAGGAATTAAAAATCACAAAAAAAGGAAACAAGTTCAGGCTAAAATTGTGGTCAAACAAAGCTTCTCATCTTCTAGACACCTCTCTCCAGAGTATCTGTCACTCACCTGCCATGAAGTTTACTAAGCCTTGGCAATGACAACCTCCAGGTCTCTACTTTAAATGTGGCAAGGAAGATCACTGGGCAAAACCATGCCCGAACCCAAGAACTGCTCCCAGTCTCTGTCCCCAATGTGGACAGAGAGGACATTGGAAGTTAGATCGTGGATAGGCCCCTCCAGCTCCAACAACATCCATTCCTAGGAAAACCTCCTCAGAGCTGGAGCTGAAGCTTCCAGAACTCTTTGGCCTGACTGCAGATGACTGAAGATGCCCAGGTCACACACAGGCTCCAATCACCATAATGGAACCTTGGGTAACTCTGACAACAACAGGAAAGTCAATTTCATTTTTAACTGATCTGGGGGTCTTATCCCCTCTTCAGTCTGTATTATGGCTTGAAGGAATCATCTCACAGCCTTTAGCTATCCCTCTTCTACACTGCCATCTACAGTATATCCTTTTTACCCACTTATTCCTGATACTTCCAAAATGCCCCATTCCTATTTTAGGCCATGATATTCTTGCACATTTCAGGTAAATATGACCATGGATTCTCCCACAAACCCAGAAAAAGCACTTCTTCTCCCCCACAGTGCATTCCAAATCCCTTCCTCCTTCTAACCCAATTGATCCCACATCTGTGGACTCTTCAGTTTGGGATGCCTCTGCCTTTTCATTGGCCATATATTACATTCCCATAACCTTATGCCTCAATGACCCACGAACATTCTCCCGTAAACCTGGTGCCATATTCTTTTATAGAAACAACAGGGACTACAGCCTACTATTGACTGCATTTAACCAGCTAGCTACTCTGTGTTGCCAGTTCTCCTTATAATAACCCCATTTTTCTTGTCAAAAAATCAGATGGATGTTTCCACCTGGTACAGTACTTCCACCTTTTTCTTCCCTTTCATTCCAGTGCCATGTTTTACACAGTCTTCTGTGTAAAGGATGCCCTCTTTACAATCCCTCTCACTAAAGAATCCCAAGATTTATTTGCATTTACATGAACAGACCCCTTGTAACAACACTTCAGAGCAACTCACATGGAAGTCCTTCCCCAAGGTCTCTGACAGTCCTAACCTTATCAGTCAGACCCTTTTTAAGGATATCCAAAAACATGATCTCTCCCCTAGCACTTTTCTTCAGTATGTTGATGACCTTCTACTCTATAGTTCCACCCTTGAACTCTCTCAAAAACTCCCATACCAATTCTGTGCCTTTATTTTGACTCCCATCCTTATTTTTCCTAACCTAGCCAAATCCTTCATCCTGTACAATGACTAAAGACAGGATATCTCACTGAGTTTATTGGGACAAACATCAAGATCATATCTTAAGATGGTGGTATTACTCTTCAAACAATCAGACAATAGACAAGTAGGCTAGCCTACTTGCCTATGAGCATTAAGTGTAGCCTCTCTTTTAATTAAAGAATAGCAAAAGTTCACCTTTTCACAACCCATGACTATATTCTCCTCATGTATTTTCTGAGTTAATTACTTCTAATACCAGCCAATACCTCTACCCCTCTCATCTACAATCTAATCATTGAGCTCTCACTTAGGCCTCCACGTTACCCTGGCTTGCTACCCTCTCTCAACCTGGCCTCTCTCCTACTCTTGTGTTCTATAGCTGATCCTCTTCCAACAAGTCTTCATATTTCCCACACTGAATGGACATCCTATTCCAGGATGCTAATGACTCCTGGTTTATTGTTGGCAGTTCTTGCATGACCCACAGAAGATGAGTAGTTGGTTATGCAATAATCACCTCAACTCAAATTATAGTTTATAATAATACAACAAATTGTGAGGCCCAGAGGGTAGACTTCATACAGAGCATTGAGGCTCAACTACTGGCTCTTCCCTCAAGATTATACTGACCATACACCAGACTGTACTCCAACCAAGACTTCTGACTTTATTGTTCTTGGGTGCTGTGTGGTAGGTCCTTGACTGTCCATGGGAGTGGGTGCCAGGATTGCTTCCTGGGAACAGAACAGAGGATGGGGACACCGCGGGCGATTGAGAAACTCTAAGAGTGAGATGATAGAAAGCCGGAGTCAGGGGGCCAACAGTCTCTTGGACTGGAGAGCTGAGAGTACCCTGCCTGCCACCTATTTATTGAGTTCATACACAGCATTGCTTCAAGCAGCTTATGCTAGCAAGTTTGTAATTATACTGGATTGCTTATACAGCTGTTGCTTTCTAACTACATAACTGTATCTATCTTATTTTGGGTAGTGAACAGTGGCAGACACATTGTCCCAATACTTTCCCATGGTGGCCTTTGCCAGGTGCTCCATGTCTGATGTCCTTGATGTTCTGCCAGTTCCCACTTCGACCTTGCTCTATTTTCTGCTCCCAGCAGGTGGGAGGATTGAGAGAACTCATTCTTCCTCAACGGCAGGTTTTCCAAGTCCTTACTCAGATTAATAATTCTTTTTGTGTTGCATTTAAACCTCTTCTTAAGTTTCTCCTGTCCCTGCTGGTTTGTAAGGATCTCCCATTCCTCCTTCAAAAATTAACTCATAGATGTCCTATCTGCTGTCAGGTTTCTCTTCAGGGTAACCTCAAGCCACCTCTTTCTTACCCAACACATCAGGTCAGAGCACAGTTTCCTGGCCAGGACTCTCAGCTTGATTTTACACACGTGCCCCCAGTAAATGCCTCAAGTAACTATTAGCATTCATAGATACTTTTTTTGGGGGGTGGGTGGAAGTTTTCCTGGTCACCTCAGAAAAAGCCATAGAGGTGATTCAGGCCTTTATGAAGACATTATTGATTGATTTTGTTTTCCCATATTCATGCAATCAGATAATAACCCTTTATTTCTTGGATTACTAAAGGAGTCTCTGAGGGCCTAGGGATAAGATGGAATCTTCACATATCTTATTATCCCCTATCCTATGGTAAAATTGATAAAACCAACTCAATACTGAAACAATACCTCACAAACTTAGTATCGTGATACATGAAAATTGGATTTCCCTCCTTCCTCTGACTCTTTTGAGAATCAAATCACACCTCCACCATACAAACCAACTTTTATGAATCCATTGGAATTGTTGTTCTTACCATTTAATTTCCCCTCAGGGCCAACTGTCATCAGAGATTATCTTCCTACCCTCACTCTCACCTGCCATCTTTTAAGGCAGCATGTGAATGTCATCCTTCCTAAACCCATGTCTCTCCCACCTTCGGATCTATTCCTAGAACCAGGAGATTGGATATATATATATCCTGAGGATTTCATGCCATTGGCATTCTCAAGCCCAGATGAAATGATCCACCATGTCCTTCTGTTACCCCAAAGGCAGTCAAACTTAGGGCACTAACTTCTTGGTTCCTCATCTCCAGACTTCAGCATGCCAATCCTCCTGAACCTATTCCTAGTTACACCTACTACATCTGTACTGCCTTGATGTCAACCAGATTCTGACTGTCACAGATTCCTGAGGAACCTTACTAACATTCATGGGATTCGTGAGCCTATGAATACCTCTTAGATTCTCACTTCTCTGGAAACTAATGCTGTGTACTGGTCCCTTCTAGGATTATATTATTATTCATTTTAAAGTTGTACCCTTTTCTATCCATCTAGATACTGAAGATCATCTTCTCACTTTCCTCTGTCTAAGACTCATAGTAACTACCTCAACATTTTCTATTACTTTCTAACCATTAACCAGAGCTATCTTAGCAGAAATCCTATCAATATAATCACACACTTCTCTATTAACCTAGCATTTTGTTTAAAGAAGCAAGGTATTTTCACACTGTGTGGCACCTTAACCTTCCTTTGCCTACTAACCAACTAAATGGGAACTTGCATCATACTCTATTTAGCTCCAGAAATTATCATTGCTTCCAACAATCAGTCTTTCAGACTCCATTTAACTATGTATGCAAAGACTAAACATGATATTGCACTCTTTCCACTTCTTATAGCCTAATTGCTTCAGCAGATGTGTCAACAGAAATAGAAGGTCTCACCATATACCTCATGTATCACCAAAGAACTATCAGAGAACTTGGAAGACATTTTGTGGGGCATACCACAGTTCAAAATCAAATCAATTCCTTAGCTGCTATCACTCTAAAAAAATGGTGAGGACTAGATTTACTTAGTGCTAAGAAATGTGGACTATGTCTCTTCATAGATAAAGCATGTTATTTTTATCTCAATCAATCCAGTACTATTAGACACACAGTAAAAAAAAAAAAAAAATTGGCTGACTGAAATTTCAAAATTAGTCAACTATCTGAATCATGGGGTTGCAAGAATTAAATTAGGCCTCATGTCTGCTCCCGTTGATATGACCCATTATCATGTTCTTTCTTGCTCTTCTTTTTGTACCCTGCATTTTCATGCCCTCCCTGTATTCATTCCCGCAGAGCCATATCCAGGCCATTGCTAAAAAATTCATGGGTAAAATTACACGTTTACAATCAATAACTCATTATTGTCCCCTTCCACAAGCCCCACCACCAGAGACATTTTTGGGCCTTTCATAAGCAGGAAACAGTTACAGAAAATAGACATTTGTCTTTCAAAAACCCTAGAATCCCTTTATACTTAGAAAAAAAAAGACAAAAAGAACCCTGGAATTCAAAGCTTATTATGGACTGTGTTGATGAAAACTCATGCTCATGGACTTTTTGACTTTACAGATTGCAATGGAACATTCTAGCAGACCACAATGACCAGAGATATGTTGAAATTTACGGCAGGACTGGTTTATGCTTTTCTATTTTGCAGGGCAAAGTGCCGCAATTTGCTCAGCCATGTCATTCCAGCAAGCTATGTAAATCATCCTGGCTCCTAATTTCCAGTTAACCTTGCATATAAGTAGCAGCAATACCCGTCCCTTGGTACTGACAACACTCTGTTGGCCTCAATCTGCCTATATTCAGGACTGACACCATGCTGGCCTTAGTGTGCCTGTATTCATGTATCCCAACAAACTTCTGCTTGTCTGCTTACTGCTCTTTCTTTTCTTACACAGCGACAAAGTTAAGAAGCTCCTTTTTTGTCCAGTGGTTTTAAATGGTTAATTTCTGCTTGCCTAGAATTAAGCTGAATTAATTTGTTGAAATGTGATGTGCATCTCCTATTACTAACTTTTGGTCAAGACATAAACTTTGCTGACTAACAGTATGTTTTGTACCCTTGGGTCTAATGAAATTTGGGATGGTTTGTATCAGCTTGTCGGTATTTTTTATGGATAATGGTGAGGCTGATGATTTGCACCTGTCCTCAGTGACTACTCCATAGGGCTCCATCATTGAAAACTGATTTCATAGCACTAATATGTCTTCTAGATCAGCAGGATGTTAGGAATTCTGGATGAGACTCTATTTTGGGCTCCCTGATTCTGAATTTATATAAGTTGTCTGCCATCCAAGAGAGAAAACACTTTCAGTATGGTTCATACAAATGCAGAATTGAAATGTGCACCTGGGTTCTTCTTACCCTTTAGTTTAAGTGGCAACTTTGGTTATTTTGCATTTCTTTGCTATATTTCCTGCAATAAACTATATATAAGCACTTCTGTTTTGAGTTTGGTGGGGTTTTGTGTTTGCTTGTTTTACTTTAGCATTAATCTCTTAATTTCTGAAAGGCTTGTATGCTTATTTTCTGCTCAAAATTTTTTGGGAAAAAGGCTTGAAAGGAAATAACATACAGCATTTTAGTGTATCTTTCCTAAGACATTTCCTCTTCTTCAAATCTCAATCTCCATGGAAACCTTGAACTCCTTGTCCTGTACCCTCATCTCACAGCAAATGTTAGAAGCTCCCTTTAGGTCTTTTCAGCCTTTTGTATATTTCCTTCACCCATAAATCAGCAGATGAATCAACATGAAGACAAAAGAATGAATTTGCTCCCATTTGTGTGTCAGTCTTTTCTAGGACATTTGCAACTCCAAACTCCAAACAATTATCCTAATTGTTTTTCAATGACTTGCTAGTAATTCTTTCAAATACTCTTTTGGCTGTCTAGTTTGTCGTAGTGTAAAGATTGATCTGAAACAGTGCACGTTATAATTACTGAAATTGAAGAACTGAGGTACAGTTTAACAAACTATATTTTGGATTGAAGTTTGAAAGCATGTCTAGCACTCAAGTGTAAGTATCCTGAGAGACACTGCCTTGTGAGTATTTAAGTTTATACTTTGATTAATTAAAATTAAGTAATACATTTTGTTTCTCTGTGGAACTAGTCACATATGGCTGTTGTCTACTTTATTGAATAGTGTGGGTATAGAATACTTCCCTCATCAGAGAAAATTCTATTTTGAAGTTCTGGACAATCCATGTAAGACTTGTTAAAATCATGGGATCAATTTTATTCCCAATATTGTAATCACACTCAAAGATAGCAATTCATTGACAGGTAAAATACTTGTAGGAGAATCTTTAAGAGAGGAAGTCATCTGAATGCGATGGGCACAGACACTGTTCCAGCCCCAACCTCTTTAAAGCAAATTGAAGTATTTAAAAAAAAAACGTGCTAACTAGATTTATTATGATGGTCATTTTGCAATATGTGCAAATATCAAGTCATATTGTATACCTGAAACTAATGTAATGCTATATGTCAACTATAGTTCAATTAAAAAAAAAATTGTGGCTACCATTAGTTATATAGTTCCACATATTACAACTAAATTACATGATATTCATGTGGTTTTTCTAGACCATGGAAATCCATAGACATAGAGGTACTGACAGTTTGTATTTAATTTTAATTCTATCTGTTTGCTTGAAGTCTGCATCTACCCACTTCCAGAAAACTCAGGCAAAAATTTTTGCTTACTTCATGTTTCACTAATTGTGATCTGGAGGAAAGTCATTTATCAAAATACACACCAGCAAGGAAATGTTATGAAAATCTATTCACTGTATTTTTTGCTATCAATAGTATAGATTATTCTGAATCACTGAAAAAAACTGAAACTTTAAGTATTTTGATTCTTTAATGATGTTTTCTTTTAACCAGTCAACCTTGATTTTCCAAGAGCCTCTTTTTCAAGAAAGTTTTCATGTATAGTTATTTGATTCCCTGATAATGGGTTTCCATGCTGTTTTGTTCAGTTTACTTTTGGATTTTAGTCATCTTTCTTAACACTAATGTACACTGAATTTTCTGTATGTGTTCTTTAATGTTTAGTACATTAAGGCGTTTCAGTTGGGCAGGGCAGGGGTGCAGGGATGTAGAGGTTGACACCGAAGCAGCAATTGTAATCTTCAAGTTGTCTTTTGTGATTTAAATGGAAATACTTGCCAATATTTTTAAAATTATACTTAGCTTTAGATTTCAAAAGTTTTACATTCTCTTTATAATCTACGTATTTAGAGTTGCTTGATTCATATTATAAAGCATATTTTATTGAGTTACACATTCGCTGACTTGCACCAATGACCTAAAGCAATATTCATTTTTTCCTTCACATTGAGACATTATCATTTTTTAATTTATTTTAATTCCTTTGTTCTTTCATAAAAATATATTTAATATTTTTCAGTTTGAGATATCAGTTATCTTTACTTCTATACATAAAACAGCTGTTTGTCTTTTTTTCTCTTCTTCTATCTGGTCCTTTTCCTTCTCTTCTCCTTCCCCCACTCTCTGTCCCTCCCCACTGCCCACTTGCTCTACACCCCAAGCTCCCCTCCTCTTCCCTCTCCTCCTTTCTTGCATCTTCCTTTTTCACATCTTTATGTGAATCTTCTCTCTCTTCACAGTGAGGTAAACTAGCTACCCAAGATGTTTTCTTAATAACATTCCAATACCCATATTGTATTTTATTTTTTATTTCTAAAATAAAATTTAATTGTAAAATGAAATATTTCTTTATTTCCTTGCAAGGCTCTTGATTTAAAATATTCTACTATTACTGTAATTTTCTCTTTTCTCTTTTTTGTATAACTATTTTCATGATTCGCTTATGTTCTTCAACATACATATATTATGTGTCATTGTAGCAATGTTGCAGCAATTATTTTTTAGGAAATCTACATACTTTATAGATTTTTGAAATAAATAAGTGAAATGCACTAGTCAGAAGTCGAGTAAGTATCCCCAAATATAGTCTTTTTATATTTAAAATTCATTTTTAAGCACACTTTTATTGCCCTAATTTGTTCATATAAATTCTCTACCTTAAATGTCTTTGCCTCTATAAAAACCCTGAATGTGGTATCTGCTATGGCTTGAATCTTCGTATTTCCATTGGAATTTGAGTTTAAGTTCCACCCTAAGGATGATATTAGAAGGTGGGGCTTAGGGGATATGCTTAATTCCTGATAGTAGAGTTCTCATAAATGAGATAAGTCTTCATCTACAAGAGACCTCACACAGATCCCTGGCCTTTCCCAAGACAAAGGAAAATTGTGCAGACTATGAAACAGGAAGAAGCCTGTGCTAGAATGTGAATGGATGCCTCTATCTTGGACTTCTCAGTCTCTCAAACTAAGGAAATAAATTTCTATTGTTTATAAAAATTACCTGGTATTTTTTTCACAGCAGCCAAAGAGACAATGGCCATTTCTTTTCACAAATCAGATTATTAGATGTGTATGTTTTCACTTATTTCCTAAAATGAAATGTCATTACATAAACACAATTGGAAGATGTATTTGCTAATAACTCTCTCTCTAGATAGGTAGAGAGAGAAAAGTGTTATTTCCTTACAGCTTAGTCCTGAATCATTTTAAAATTATTGCTTAAATGCATGATTTTAGCATAAAATAATTTTTGCTTCAACTTATTAATGGTTAAGTTTTGAAAACAGTGAAATTATTTTGTTATTCCAAAGAGGAAAAGCCATTTCATACATAACCTGCTGCATATTTTTCTCATGATAATCTTGATTGTAAAAATCTTTCAGAAATTATCCTTAATGAACAATAAAACTAGCCAACAGTTAAGTAGTTACTTAATGGCTGCCGTAACGATGGACAGATGCTGCATTAATTGTCACCTGTGCATTATTAAAATCATTTAATTACGAATGTATGATGGGGTTTTGCAATGAAGAATGCTGAGAAGGAATATGATCTTCAGAAAATTACGTGTCTGATATCATGGAATAAAATTCATAAATGTGTGTTTATTTAAAACCAAAAGGAGTAAAATACAAATAGAATGCTGTCTTTTTTTTTTTATCATGACATGCTTGTTAGAACAGAAGCTAAAAAGCAAAAAATTTTGCATTTCAGATGGGTTAGTAAGTACTGTTCAAAGAGAGTTTATATAGTTTTAGGTTTGTGTAAAAATAGCAGTAATCAAATGCTTTTTAAAAAATTATCCAGTCTCCATTACTTTCATTTAAATAAGCATAATTATAAATAATTAAATTAGTATGAATATTAAAATACAAAAAATATGTATTTTTGTAGATAAGTCCTCTAATTGTTGAGCAATATTTACTCCTCTATGTTTTCTATGACCTTCAACTTAAACAGCTGTCAAAAAGGGTTTTTGTTTATTTATTCAGTATGGTTCCTAGAGTTGTAGTAACAAATCTTTGATTATCTAGATTTATAATAATTTTTCATTCAAAGTAAAAGTCAAACAGAAAAGTCTCAATTTGTTTTTAATGCCTGGACAGTATTTTATTGTATAGTTTACAACTATATATGGGTAATGCTACTAATTAACATGGTGATATATTTAAAGATTCCTCATCTAACTTATTACTTTTGTTTTTCATTCTTCTGATTTCCTGTGTGACTAAATGCTATAAAATTTTGTGACAGTACATGTTAAAGTAATAAAACATGGAGAATAAAATTTTATAATTTTTATGTATCATTTAATAAAATTATCTTAATGAATATAGCATAGAAATATATGAATGAAAAAATACTTCTAAAACTGTTTAGTGATTTTTCAAAATATCACGGAATTTTTATGTTTGTTGTTGTGCATTGCCAAATATTTATTATTCTTTTAATAACTAAACATCTATTGTATTAATAAAAATAACAATCAGCTTTGTAACATGCATATAATTTTTGTTACAGAGAACTCTAGAACGCTGCTCAATGCAGTCTCCTTTTCCTCAATCTTTATTTTACTTAATTCTTACCACTTATGATAGATTACTAGTCATTGGGACTCTCTTCTTATTGTCCATGCTTTCTTAATGTATGGGAGAGACTCAAGGGCTTTCATGAACTGTGACTCCCAACCCTGAGCTGGTATTTGTTTTGCACAACCATGATTCAAAAGCATGTGGCCCTAAGAATGTCATTGAGGAAAGCACTTAATGGCTCATACTACCCTAACAATGTAAACTGCCCACCTAACTTTTCCATTTATATTAATCTTAGGTGTCTTAAGAGATCTACAAACTTAAATTTTAGGTAGCAAACTATGTAGAGAATCCTCAACCAAGAAGATATTTACCTGTTTCCCTCATTCTAAGAATTAATTTATTATCCATTGTGTTGTCATTAGAATTATTCATAGATCTTACTCTCACTGACATCAAATATATTGTCAGACAATTTTTTCTGGTTTGACCTGAAAGTAGTGTAGTGTATACCTTTATTTGGGAATAAGTTGTTAGCAAAAACCAAATTGTTGCTTCCAGATTTAAAATAGTATTAGAATTCAATACATTCTTTTTAAAGGCACTACAGTTAGAAACACATGAATATACAGTCCCATTAGCACTATTTGATTGATTATGAGTACCAGAGCCCCCTTACCAAACCACAATGGACACATACATTGGCAAGTATTACATTCGCTGGACATCTGTGAATGCAGTAAAGTCGAGTCTACCTGAGTGATACAATCTCTGATGCCCACTTACGTGAGCCCAGGCTCTCTATGACCAGCATATTTTACAGTTTTTTATTATGAGTTGTCTTTAAGAATCATAATCCTCTCCTACAATTTCCAAAGAGTTTAATTAATGAGTCATTTTTAATTTGTTTGATTACTTTGAAGGCAGCTTTATTTTCAATGATAGTCTAAATCATTATTTTTCCCCTAAAATAGGATTGTAAAGGAAACATTTTTAATGATAGATCTAGTTATAACATATACCATACTGCTACCTTCATCTGTGACCTTTGTAACAATCATGAGAAATTCTTAATATTTACTTCTTCTTTTGTTTACTTTGTTCAATGAAATAGCTCCCATATATTCATAGGATATGCTTCATATTCCTTATATTTCCTTACAGTAAATCTCATTCTTTTCTTTAAAATTCAATACAGAAGGGAAGAGTATATACAGCTCTAAATAATACAATGAATGCCTATATGACCAGTACACAACTGAAGAAATAAAAATATAATAGAGGTGACACTTTATCACTCTCCAATCATATTCCCCATCTTTAATATCTACTCATCAGAGAGAATTCTACCTTGTACTTCATTTAATAAACACCACTTTATACTTCTTATTAAATTTGCAAATATCCTCGAGGATAAAATTTGGCTATATATTTTTCATTTTTTCAGTTTCCCATATATAGTTATATAAATATTTTAAATATATTTTCTCATATCTATTTGATGAAATTCCTTTTGGACATTAGGAACACAGAGATATGACACACACTGACCTTCATTAATAGATAATGTAAGATCGTTCTTCAGATTAGTTGTTCCACTTTATATCACCTCCAATGGTGCAATAGAGTTCTCATTGTTTTACACTTTTATTATCACTTAGACTATTACCAGGCTGTTAGCTTTTCCTTGCCTGGTGAACACGAATAATTTTCTCTTTGATTTAATTTGCATATATGTGATTTTTAGTAAATTTTTCAGGCCTTGATAGATCTTTCTAATTTCAGACTTTTGTTGCTAGTATTGATACTCTTTAATTTGTTGGTTATTTCTATTTTATTAGTCCCATCTTATAAAATTTAATAATATTTAGTATTTCATTATCCTTTTAGTATGGCTATGTTTCATTTCTATTCTCATTGATAATTTACACAAGGTTATTTATTAATATGTATGTTGTGTGTGCATGTGTGTCTGTGTGTGTATTTGTATTTGAGATGGGTCAATCCCCCCTAACAAGACCTAATACTCCCTGAGTGTGTATTTAGTGCTAAGTACTATTAGTACTGGTGGTACTAAATTTTAAAAATTATATTACGTGATGTATCACATCTATGACAACAATATTATTTACATACCTGGGTAAAAATTGAAAAAAATGACGGAGGAAAATCAAGCTTCATGTCTTTTCCGGTGTTAGTGAATCCATAATTTGACTTTGGAAAATTTAATTTCAGAGCTTAATCTTTAGAAAACTTGAGGATACATTATCTTTTAGACAAATTTCTTCAATTAGTTGTAAAGTCATTTATTCCAAGGAAGCTCTATTACCAACTAAAATGTATGCATAGAGGGCCATAACCAACCCAGAACAAACAGAGAAGGCATAAAGAAATGTTACATGAATGAGAGACTCACTTTCTCATTTGTTTAATTTTATAACACTACTCAGTCTTCAACCCACGCCTTAAGCAATGGGAAGTTCTCCAATGGGCAAATGACTCAAGCATGGGAAATCCATAATGTTCTTTATGGAGGACTGAACATGATAGGATGACAAAACCTCAAAGTGGAGTGCTGCTATAATGCAGCACACTCAGTGATCACCTTGAAAGATTGTTCGGGAGAGAAATTTGCAAAGTAACACTTTGAGTTGCAGATTTATTACTTGCCAGGACAGAAAATGTACTGAGGTCAGAATCAACAGGATTTATAATCAATCAAGAATAGGGTTCTCAGACTGTTTTACAATTTAGAAAATGTAAGCCTGAATGATAGAGGAATTAGAAGTTGATTAAGTGCTTTTTCCTTTTAAAATCAAATGCCCAGATTCAAAATCCAAGTACAACCTGAAACCTGATACTGAAAGACTTTCTCTATTTTTCATAACTCTCTGAGTAGAATAGAGGTGAAATTTTTATTGACTCAACCACTATGAACAACTCTTATTCAGATCTGACCTGTGCAATCCCAGCTAATTATCCAGTTAAATCACAGCAATAACTGAATTTAGCACTTTATTATTCCACAAATCATAAGGACTCTTACCTGTATCCAGATGACAAAATCATTATAAATTTGGGTTTGGTCTTCCCTTCTTATGTTAGTCTCATTTTATGACCCTAGTCGTTGATGTGGTACCCTCACAATAGTTCATCAAGCATATCATGAATTCTTCGACCAGAAGATAGTAGCTTTATAAAATAGAATTATTATTTCAAAAATAAAATGGGTTGCCACTTGGAGATGCTCTTTTTGATGTTGTATTGCTCTTCATTAAAATGTCCCCATTTCAAACTAGAACACATACCAAAAAATCAAAGGGTTTTGGTGGAACTAAAGGTCCTATAAATATATCAAATTATTTCAAAATTTTACTTGCCTTCACTCAAATCTGGGATCCTCCCCTTTTTAGCTTTTAGCCTCTATGACTATTTCCTTTCTTTAATAAGCAGATGCTGAGATACAGAAAACAAAGGACTTTGGGGAGCAATGCAAATGAAAGAAATTAGGAAAAGATGCAGATTGGAGCTGAACTCATATATACCACAAATATGGTATAGCCAACTACAGGGGAATTCTAAAACTAAAGTTTATAATTACTATACTATACTATACTACAAAGTCTATAATTACTAATAATACTATATCAAAATTAAATGAGATTATCTATATAACACGAAAATAATAGTACATTGAAGTTATCAATTTGTCTTTAATTTTTATTATTACTATAACATATTGTTCAATATATTCCTCAATTCCAGTGCCTACTACCACATCCCTTTTTTTTTCTCCAGAACTCATTTGTTCAGGCGTTGGTAGGAAAGAGTCAAAGACTAATATGCAGGTACAGCCTTCCTCAGGCTGGGTCATGACTGCAAACATTTACTGGTGGTTAAATGTCACTTTTAAATCAGTTCTAGCTTTCTGTGCCTGTTCAGGCTCTAGGTTGGGTCAGACCCACTTTTCCAGATCAAAGACTTTCTCTCTCTACTTTCCTCAAGATGATGTGGGGCTCTGAGGTCCAGTAGAGAATGATTCAAAAAAGAATTCTTGAGCATTAGAGTGCAGTTTTATAAGTTTATTAGAGAAAATGGAGGAGAAAAAAAGCAAAAGGAGGAGTCTCCTGGGCAGGGAGGGCTACTCTCATTGCTATGAGATTCCTACATTTACACTTGTGGGAAAGAGCTTCTAGGGAGACCCCCTATGTAGTATCTGCAGTAGCAAGGGAATTGAACTCACAAGGAAGTTTAAAAGCAGAAAAGTGAGGGGATTTCCCAGGAAGTTCTTCAGGTCTGTGGCCTCAGGCATTCTGGTGTTGCCAGGCTCCTTGTTGTTTTGAGGGAAAATAGTACCTTGAAGATAACAGGAGATAATCTTTGACCTCTAGTGCTCAGGAAAGGGCCTATATGGTGTGACTCAGATAGGCAGCATCCCACTCTGAACTCTTCTGTATCATAGTAATTATTTATTCTGTTGTCTAGAATGACAATGTTTTAATGACTTTTCAGTGCTACAAGTCTCAGGGACTCTATCAGGTTTTGAGGGTGGTCTCTGTTTTTCTTTATAATATTAAGCTCTCCCACTATTAACACTTTCAAATACCTAAAAAAAATTCCTTTCACATTGGAATTGATTTTTTTAAGAAGGAAGCAGATAAAAATGAAGGCACGTAGACAGGCAGGCAGAAAGAGGAGGAAAAACATCTACTTAGTTTTATTTTATTTTGAGGTTCATATTGGTCCTGGGCCACAAATTCTTGTCCATGGGCTTTATATGAACTATGCTACTGCAGCAGATATTACACCTGAGCCACCAGGACTTAACTGATAATTATTTTTAATTTCTTTGCCAATTTATGAACTACATCCATCTGGAAAGAATGGAGATTTGAAAGCACTGTCCTGGAACTTTTTCTTGATAGTGTACAGGAATAGCTTAGATATGTGGGAGCCAAGGTGTTATGGAAAAGCCTCCAGACAGTGAGAAGACTGACAACTGGACACTCAAAAGGTAGAGAAAACAGCACTTTATTGCAAACACGGGTGCTAGCCCAGGGGTATTGTTACCCAAAGCTGAGCAACGGAGGTCCTAGGGGAGCTCCTTTTATACTATGAGGTAATGATTAATCTCCTTGGCTACATGCATTTCTATTGACAACTCTTCTCAGTTATGTCCAGCTACATAGTAGGGAGGCTATGCTTGTTTGTCCTTAGTCATGATAACAGGACATAGCTGCAGTCTCCATAGAACAGGGCTTAGCTACAGCCTCCATAGTAAGATAACAGGATGTGTAGCTTTATGCTCCATAGTTCCATGGAAAATTCCTGGCAGAATAACTTTTGCATTGGGGTCAGGGTAAGGTTTTCTACCACAAAAGGAAAAGTTTCCCCATTTTCTGAGATTCTTCATCTAAGCCTCATAATAGACTTACTAGCTCCTGAGTGCTTTCCACTCCACCATAACGACTACAAAATAATGTCAAAAGTTGTCAGATTGTCTTGCCAGTTTTGTTACTCAACAGTGTCTAGCCAGCAAATTATGTGAAAGATTCTACCTCAGCTGTCAGATCCTGTCAGATCAGTTCTACCAGTTCAAAAGAATTATAGCAATCAATCTCCTAGAAATACTTGAGGACAGCCTCCACCAAAAATCCCCCAAAAGAGATATTTCCCCCTCGTGATCATAGATGGCCTTTGTTCCCCTAGTTTGATGGTGTATTCACTTTGAAAATGGCCTGCCTGCAGATACTTTCATAATCCTTAAATTCTCTTTGGAACTTTGTCTCCTTCCTTGAGTCAGCAGTGAATGAACCTAGTATTTATAGGTTCAGCAACAACAATAAATTAACATTAGGTGCATTAGTAAGAGTAAACCCCAAATTCCCAAATTTAATTACATGTGGATGGAGACATTACAGGGCGGTAAATACTGGGTAACAAGGTGAAGACCAAAAACTTATATCCTATGTGAAACAGTTAAAAGGGAGCTGTGTAGAAAAGAAAGGGTCTTTACTTTTCAAGAAGGTTTGCTTACCTGTACTGTGAAAGTAATGATCGGTTTCTTAGATAAAGGGGATGTGTTTACAGATAAACTAACTTCTCTATGAAGACCTTCCCAATCTATATTTTTCTACAGGAAAAAGAATTGTTGACCATTTTTGATTAGGGGAAGGATGGAGGCCCAAGGATTGTTAGATGGCTTTTTTGATTAAGGAGAGGGCAAAGGTTAGGCAAAAGATTTGAACTTCTTTTTCTCCCACTGAGTCATCTTCCAGTGTCCTGGACTCAAAATAATATTGAGGGTGGGGTAGATCATTTCTGAAAGACTTAGTGTGATCTGTCTCAGTCCCTTAAATTGTTAGTAAGATAGGTACTGTTAAATTCACATTCCCACTTCACTCTACGAGTACATTTAATGATCTGAAATTGTCAGCCCACTTCAATACTGATTTTTATCTTCATTCTTAGTCAATAGAAGTTTAGAAAATGTTGTTACACTTGTCATAATGGATATGTTCTAAACATTTCTAGATGAATACAAATGAACATACATTTTTTTATTGATCTTTGGTTTTGATTAATAATATTTGTTATTTGTAGCACTCTCAGTAGTTATCATTTTTCACATAGTATTGATGTAAAGATAAAATTTAAGCATTCATTCAGCAAAAATAAATAAATAAATAAATGTTATTTTAAAACTATACTCACAAAGAATGCTTATTGTATAAGTTTAAAAATATGTTTAGGAAATATTATGATGTTTAATGGGTAGTTAAATGTTTTTCTGCTGCTGTTTATTTGATGTCCACAAAAATTATCCAATGCCTTTGACTACAGTGGCACATGAGTGATAAAAAGAATTGGAGCATGACCTCATTGATATTCCATTTGAAGACAACAGCTGTGCTCCCTACTCACAACTACTCCCAATCACCTTGACAAAACTATGAGTTGTAATGACTCACCTCTTTATAATTATTGTGAAATATTTATTGTAAAAGAATATGCAAAAAGGAAAACTCTTATTATGTGAAATTATGATTTATCATAAGTGGCAAGATGTCTTAAGCTAAGAGAACATTAATTTTCCACAATTTCAGAAGAATCTTCTTTGAAATCATTTTATTTACTACTCTGTGGATATTTTACTCTGTGAATCCACAAATCAGGGTTATTTTTGCTGTAGAGTCATAACCTTTTTCATATGAGTGCATAGTTTTCGAAAACTAAATATTTGCTCAAAACCACAATGAGATGTCAAGTAAACTTTTAAAATGATTGTCATAAAAAAAGCAGAAAATAACAAGTGTTGATGAGGTGTGGATTAACAAAAACCCTCCTACATTGTTGATAGATATGTATATGATAGAACAGAGGCTCCCAGAAATGCATGGGTGAAGCCATTTTGTGCTGGGTGCGTCACTGTGTGTCATTTGAATGGGATTCTTGGTGGGCCTTTGTCTCAGCCTTTCCTGGTGGCACCTTTTGACTGCAGGCCCTTTTCTCAGTCTTTTGACTAATGTCTTGTATTAAAATTTTGATGGATTTCTTAACAGACTCTATCTCCACAACGTCTCTGGACTCTGAGTAAATGGAAGCAACTGAAAGCCCACCCTGCCTGCAACTGGCTCCTCCCTGCTCCCATAAAAATTGCTAATAGTCCTCTCTCAGCAGATGGTGCATTCCTTTAGTGCACTAGTTCACTTTAAAACTCCAATAAGCCTCTTTTTGGATACTCAAGAGTGTTTCTGGGTCACTCTTTCCATGCTTTCGAAACAAGAAACACCCAAACTTTCTGGGGAACCTAAGCGTATACTGTTGATAGACATGAACACAATCTGGGATTGCCAAAGAAATTTTACCCTATGAACCAGCAATTCCTCTTCAAGGTAGATACTGAAAGTAATTTAAAAGCATATGAAACAAATACTTGTTTATGACTGTCTAGCACAACACTATTTACTTTAGCCAGAAGGTGGAAAAAATCCAAATGTTCATCAACTGATGAATAGGAAAGCAGAATGTGGTAATGTTAGAAGATAAACTAAATATTTGAAACTAAATATTTGAGGCATACCAAAACTTACAAGAGTTTATTTTGTTACTGGACCTTAACCAGGTTCTTGGCAATTTGAATTTTAAATAAGTCACTTTTAACATGAAAGCAAGCAAGGTTGTATTCTCTTAGGCTATCCCACAAGAGAGAAGGCAAAAAGGGAAAGACACTTCTCTTCTGTGGTAGAGTGATGTTCTACTTTTATAGGACCAACTTTGCCTTTGTCTTGTTCCCACCCAGCATGGGAAAGGAATTTCTCGTGTCTTTTGAGCATTGTCTGCTACTGGGTTTATATGCTCCTTTATAGCTCACATGTATCATTAGCATTTTAAATCTCCTGAGCATGAGATCAACTATTAAAATAAAGCAAAGTTTACTTTGGAACAAAGGTGGGAGCACAGAGCTTGTGCCAGAATTCAAATTTTCCCAGTTTTAAAGGAGGAGGAAGTTATAAGTAGTAAAAGTGCCACAAGTATGACCATGCCTTAAGCTGATTAGTGTCAATGTTTTGAGTTAATTCATTAGGTGACATTATTTCTCAACTGTTACCATAGTAACTGTAATATGTTTGGCATGCTTCTTGGGGGTGACGGCTTCCTGTGCAACTGCTAGTGTTCTGGCTTTTTGCTGTTTCCCTGTGATGTCCCCTGTATCAATCTGAGCAAACATTTGGTGCCTGAAGTGCTAAATCAAAAATTGTTAGCAACTGTTGAAAACTTGCCAGTGTGCCATGTCAGCAAATAGAAACTTAGATAACTTTTGTGTCCTTCCCCTAACCAGAAAAACTGTATATCCTGTTAGCCAACCCCCAAACACCAAGAAACTCTGGTCACTACTTTATTATTGTATTGATTCATTTTCTATTTATCATTTCTTATAATTTATCCTGTAAAACTTTTCTACCCATAGCTCAAATGTGCAGATTTTTTGATGCCTGAGCGTGCAAACTGCTTGCCTCATGAAGTATTGTGGGGTTCAGGTCACTCAAAGAATCCATGATAAAGTTAGGCAAGTGAGCAAGCAGAGATTTAATTAGAGGATAAAGGAATGGAGCCGACCAAGGGAGATCCAGACCCAGTCCGCCATGCCAGCAGCCTGGGTTTTTAAGGAAAAAACCCACATGGTGATGAAAAGGGATGGAGAAATGGTTGGCAGACCAGGTTTCAGTTCCTGATTGGGCAAGGTGACATTGTCCTTCGAAGTTACTGGTGGTCTTCAACCTGTGTCATTCTGTTTTTTCTTAGTGGAGGGTCCATCCTGGTCACGTATTATGGATGAAACACATCTCACATGTCAGACTTGTACATCGACTTTCCTTGTTGATCTGGATGACTGCATGCATTCCACAACTGGGAATTCCACAAGTCACTGTCCCGATATCTGAACTTTAATCTCTGGTCTAAGGCTTGCTCTTGTGGGAATTGTGTCAAGCACTAAATAAAGTTTGCTTGTATAACCAAAATAGCATTTTTAATCTTTAAAACACATTTTTTTTCAAGGAAAAGTGCAGGCTGGAATGAAGGTAAGTAGGCAGGCAGACAGGAAGGGAGAAGAGGAAGAAGCACTGTTCAAAAATATTTTCATTTTGTTATTTACACCTGTTTTCCCTTGGAAGTTCTCAAACTCAGGTGCATGGGATCTGCACTCCTTTGGAGGTGACTGACCAAATTGCTACTCCAGCTGGGCATACCTTTAATACCTTTTAATAGCACACTCCATCAACTGAAACTAGGAAAGAAAAATTTATAAAGAAGTGGAAACAAAATAAGAAAATTATTTGGTTATAACTTAACTTCCTTGGTTGGGAAATTTGAGCTGGTGTGTTTGTGCCAAATTTGATTTTTCTGGGATTTGAGTATACAGACTCTGGTGCAGGATTTGGTGTATTTATGTAGACAATAGAGCCACCAGCCTAACAGTCCCTTGTTTAATTACTTTGATATAGTATATAATATATAAACAATGAAATATTATTCTTCCAGAAATGTAAGTGTTCATATACGCTACAATATGAATGAAACTTGAAAACAATTTGCTCTGATAAAAAGGTAGACATAAAGTTATATACAGTATGACTCCATATATATGAGATATTCAAAATATTTCAAATCATAAAATTCAAAATCAGTAAGATATTGATGGTTTCTAGTTATCAAATTGAAGAAGGAATAGGGACTTACTGAATCATGAAAATGGGGTCTTCTGTTGGGATAATTAAAATATTTTAGAACTAGAGAGATGTGACTGTACAACAGTATGAATATGGTAAATGTCACTGAATTATTCCTATTGAAATGCTTAAGTTGTATGTGATTTTAACTTCAACCAAATGAAATAAAATGCATTCATGTCTATGTACATACATACATACATATATGTACCTATATATATGCATCTACATATGCACATATATATATACATACTTGAAATAGAAGAGGATATTGATTTTCTAGGCACTAAAAGATTTCTGTGTAAATAGTGTGTGAAATGTTTTATCTTTACTTCTATTAGGGAATGTGCCATTATTTTAACATAACTCAAACTATTCAGTTTGGTAAAACATAAAAATAATTGTATATAATGCAATAATAATACTGAAAGCATTTTGTTCATGAAGTTATATTTGTGGAATGCAATTTATGGTTATAATGAAGTAGTGATAAAATAGTGTAATAGTTGAAAATAAAATTTAAGAATAAAAATGTCTGTAAAAGACAATCTTCATCTATTCTCTCGGGTTATTGTTGCCACGTCCAGCCGGAAGCCACATTTCCAGCTCTACACGACTATGATGCATTTTCTCTCACTTTGTGTCCTCGAAATTTTGCTGTGTCCTTACACATTAACAGTGCATAACTCATATTTTGGAAAAGTGCCCTCACTTTAATGTATTGCTTGGAAGCCTCACAGTTTTAAGTGGGCCTCATAGTAAGCAAGGACTCTGCAGTAGGTATGCCTGCAGGAAAGCACCCTTGAAATTAGGGACAACTAGCAGATCCAGTGATGCATTAGAGAGCAGTGACAGATAAGGATGTTTATATAAAGACTAAGGAAAGCTTCATTAATAGAGCCACATTATAGAAACCAAAATTCTGAAACAAGTCATTATCTTCTGTGGCAAGATGTCTACTCAGTTTGAAAAACAGATCTTGTCAAGATTCTGGGTTCAACTAAAGACAGAGAATTAATCAGAAGATATAAAAGACAGCAACCAGAGAGGCTCATCATTAACACAAGTCGTGAATTCAGGAATGTACACATTCTCCAGGTTGTTGAATATAAAAGCTTCTCTTGGGCTGGGCAGCAAGGACTAGTCTCACTATGACTGAGGTAGTTTCTAGAACTGATGAATGTTCCACTTTCCAACGACAGTGATAGACTGAGTTCTTGATATGACATTCTTCCACAAGACAAGCAACTCATCACAACATACACATGTTATTCTTCTAGAGACAGCAATAAATATTTTGATATGAATAAAGACATATTAATGATATATGCTGTGGTATAATCACTAACTCCACATCCTTTACAATCAAATATATAACTCAGCTGATTCTCATAGTTGACATCTGCCATGGAATCAATCAAAATTGGTCTGATGTTTTGGACTACTTCCCTTAAAGTAAGCAAATATAGTATTGATGATGATATAAGAAACTGTCTACTTAAATAATACTAATGATTTGTTATCATACATGAAGGGAAATTCACAAAAGTCATATTCACAGAATCTTAGTAAACCACATATTTTATTTCCTTCATTATTATATATAAGGTAATAAAATATACATTGAATATGTATTATATCATTATTCTCGGGTTGTTTGCTGAGTTTCCTCATTAAAATTCATTTAATAATAATTTTCACTCATGATGACAATCTCATTTCAAAGTATATTCAAAATAGTTATCTAATAATGAATTAATTGAATTGACATTAAGTGATATTTATAGTATACTTAAAAATTACATCACTAGAATGGAAATGTTGGTATTTTACATGATTTTATTCATTTTTAGGAAGAGCTTATGCTATTAATATCTGTCTGTGAATATTCTTTATAAAAATTCAACAACAAATCACAATACTATTATGCAAATAATTCTATCCTTAACAATTACTAAAAGTACTAAAAATATTTTATTTAATGCTATATTATGTTTTCTGATTTTTAGCAACAATTTTGCAATATTTTATTATCTATAAATGTATTGCTTATACAATGTGTGGTTGTTTATACATATGCATATACATATACATAGATACAATTATATATATATATATAAAGCATATAAAACACAAGTCATTGCATTCCTATTATTGAAAATACAGACTCCAGGACAGGAAAAGTAAGGCCTACCAAATATAAATACTTGAAACAAGCTCTGATTGCTCTAAAGGGATTTTGTGAGGCAATGTCAACTTCTTGATAGATAAACTCTTAGGAACTTTATGATAAAAGATGAATTCATTTATTTGTGTGATGGATATTTGCCATAACCTGTCATGTGCTAGGTCACATTGTAGGAATGGAAATTAGATCATGGGAAACAAATAGTTCAGATGTCTTTAAACTGGTATATTCGTTGCTAGAGACAAATATTAAAAAATGAAATTTAAGTGGCATTCAAATATCAAGTCCTATTGCGTATCTGTGTTGTTAGATCTTCAGCCAGATATTCAAGAAAATATAATTGTTCTCCTAGTTATTGTATCTATTTTGAGTTTCAAATTAAGATTGATTTTTCTTGAAAAATCCAAAACTTTATTTTGATAAACTTTTAAGCTGTTTAGCAATTTCAGCTCACTTCTTTACTCCTTAAGTTCCAGCTAAAGTCAATTTTCAAAATTTATCAATTTTCAAAGTTTATTTGATATCCAGTTCAATTCTGTGCTATTTCCTGCCACCCAGGAGATTGAATCAATGAATTGACAGATCAAAATAAATACATCTCTCCTCAAGGAACTTAACAAGTTTCTGTATATTATACTTTTACTCCTCGTTATCAAATAATATGAAAAAAGACAACCAAGTACAAAGTTAAAGAAAAATAATTAAGTTTCTGAGGCTCAAAATCTAGATAAAATAACTAGGAAATAAAATTATATTACAATTAGCTTTTTAACAGAAATAAAATCAATATATAACATGCAACTTCAAGGTAGGTAGCATTATTATTCCTGTTTATACTCAGACACAAAGAAGTCAAACATATTGTCCAGAGCAACAGCGGCAAAGGAAACATAATTGATTTGAACCTTATACCGTATGGTTCTGGAATCAATATACAACTTGTTTCTTATGATTATAACAGAATATTTGTATAATAATTATTAATATTTTGCACAAATTATAGAAAATGCTTAATGCACATCTATGTAGACATATATGTCCATATACATATATATGTGTTAATATATATATGTACAGATACTATATACATGTTCAAATGCAGATGTTAAAATTTGAAAAATTAATAAAACATTTTCTTCTAAGGCATAAAGCAATTCCACTGAAGTCAACTGGAGCTTCGTTAAATAAATTTGGAATAGTATCTTCAAAAATAGAATATAGACATTGCAAATGATTTAATGGCAGCATGAGGGCATCCTCACATCATAGATATACTGGTTTTTGAATATAGCATGCTGCAGAACTGTTTCTTTAACTAATATAGGATCACTTTTAAAACAATAGCCCTTCCTGTCATAGCTGAAAGATTGTAATTGGAACTTTTGCTTAAAAATGTGTATCTACTAAATTTCATAGAATGCTTCTGATAAAAGTTTTTCTTCTTCTACTTCTCCTGTCATTTGCCCTACATCAATTTTAATGCAAGAGATACTGTTGGAGTATCTCTTGAGTCTTTCTCTGCTGATGCTTGATCAAATAAAGCATCCATTTTTCCTCTGTCTTCTCTATTTCCAGGTCAGAAAAGTAGAAGGACACATCATCTATATTTGGAAGTCATATTCCGCACTGATTGTTTAAATTGAAGAACAGACACCACAAATTACAGATTTAAATGCATTAAAGATTCCTTCTGAGTCCCCACCACTGAATTGGAAATTATTCTTGTAATCTGTTTAATATCCTAGAAAATTACTTTTTTTAAGCTTAATTTGCATGATTAGCTTCTCTTTATTAAAATGAAAATAAATTTTTATTAACGTGGCATGGAAATCATGTTTGAAAAATTGATTATTAATTATTGAATAAAATAAACATTCATTATTTATGCAACATTTAGACAATTAATTGTGCTAGATTATAATACTTAAGATTTGCTGAGATAACTTTTTTCATAAATTTGTTATCTATAGAAAAGCATTTTAGCACATATTTTGTTTGATAGTGTAGTCTCACGATTTCCTGCAGTTATTTTTAAAGAAGGGAATAATTGCTAATTCATGATGCAATAGTAAAGAATTAAAATGTGGGAATTATATAATGAAGTATGTATCTCATGAAAAGTTATCAATAAATATCAGTTATTAATACCAAATATTTTTCAGTTTTTATAGTAACTGATCAGTTCTGAATTTATATTCACACCTATGGAAACCATGTCAAATTATTTTAACAGCACCATTTATCTTTGTCATTTCTAACCAAATATCACAGTTATATTTCAAACTTTTTTGTTTGCTCGAAATAAAAATCTGATTATTTATGAAGTCCGAAGTAAAATAAAAATAGTCTATAAGAAAAATGTGAAATCTCACATACATAAAATTCAGATATAGGCAACTATATATATTTACAAAATGTTAAAGACTATAAACAAATAATAGGCAAACTCTAATAAACCATAATAGAAGTTGCATTACTGTTAAGACACAGCTGCTCATTGATATATTCTGTATCTGCATGTGCATGTACATGTAATGATTCACTTTGAGGTAGTAGCCCTCATGGTAATTCCATGTTTCAAATTTATGTATCTATTTCTTTGATCACTTTTCAGTTTCTTCGTGGTCACCACTTAGGCTTATAACAAGATCTTATTATAGCTGACTTGTACTTTAATCCTTGCAACAGAAGATCCAGGTTAACACTAATATATGTAAGAATACTGAAGTAATAAATATATACAGAGTAATAGAATGCTGATACTCAGTTTGTGAAGCAAAAACTTTTTGAGAAGTCACTAACATTACTTCAATAGCATTCACATTAACATACGAATATATTGGAAGATGAATCTTCATGAGTCTCTCTTGCTTCTTTACCATTTGAATGCATTTGTTTCTGAACAACTTGCTAGAGCTTGTTCCAAACTAGTTTTTCAAGAAAAGTTATATAAAAGTCTTAGACTATTGATATAGTGTCTCCCTGTGACACAAAGGCAGGCATGCCACTGTCCAGTAAAAGAAAAATGTCTCTCTCCTGAACAAAGTTCAGACATGTTTACTGCCATTACAAAATGGTTTCCTAAGCTCAGGGTCCTTCTAATATAAAACGACCCATTCCAAATGCACATATACATCTGGTTTACCTATGTCAGCCACATAGTGCTGTGGGGCAGCAAGAGGAAGAGGGACTGATGCAGATATAGTAATGTTGTGAGTGATAAAGTCTTTTGTCTCTGACCCAGGGCCGTATGCCTTCTGCCAGCACCCATTAAACTATGACAGGTTAGTTTGTTGGCTGGCAAGTAGTGATATACCTGATTACGCATAGTTCTAGTCATAGTTCTTGATAGTTTTAGAACAAGGATAAGATGCTTAAAGAACATATCTTTCTTAAAGAGGAAGAATGAAGGCCTTCTGAACCAGTTTATGGAATTTGAGGGAAGTCTTGGGAATGAGTAGTGGAATTGTATGTTATACAGAACAATAAATGGTGCTTTATGTTTTAGGCTGTTAGTGAGAATATATTGTGGACGTTATCAGTTAATGGTTAGAAACTAGGGTCAAAGACAGCTGTCTGTAAGGTACTGTTGTCCACTATGCTATGATGGTGGAGATTTTCTACTAAAGTGGTCAGAATCAATATCTCTCTGTGTAATATTCACACATGAGATAGCTATAGAGATGTGTTGTTTGATTGGTAGATGAGAAAGATCACACAGTGCTTGTAAAAAGAAAAATAGCAATATGAAGGCCATTTCCTCGTTCAAAGGCTATTATGGTCTAACACTCCAAATTTGGATCCATTTGGACATGACAATAACATTTCTCAGATAATTTGTAATGGGTACTTGCTTGTATATGTGAGTTTTGACCTTCTCGGGGATCATTTCCTGTGACAGAAAAACACTTGTGTGAAACCAGTGATGGAGTTCTGAGTCTATACTTCTGACACAAAGATGATACACAAGAGAATAAGAAATTGACCTAACATAATGTAAATAATTCTGTCAGCCCTCCACCTTGTAAATACACTACCTTGTGTATAAAAAACAGATGGAAATTTAAGAGATGTCATCATGACAATGTGGCAGCAATTGATCCAGGAAAAAAAAAAAAAAGGTGTCTTCAAAGAAACTACTGCTGTGAGTCAATTCAGAGTCACCCAAAAGGCACATGCACAACACCTCCATATAAAAAGCAATGCATTATGTTCATTGGGTCAAAAGATTACTAAAACCCTAACAATCATGTCAGGAATGATTACCTAGCTGCTGCATATAAAATTAATCAAAGTTGATTTGATTGACCAGTGAGCAGCTCAGGAGCAGTGACTACACATTAAAAAAAAAAAAAAAAAAAAAAAGACATCTCTTTTGGGAAAACTATACAATTTTCTTACTGCTATATGCAAAGCTGAGTCAAAGGAGCCCTGATTTTTAGAAGTTCCCTAAATGTATGGATATGATGCCTTATTAGTTTGTTGAATTTTGACATCAGATTTTGTCCACCAAACTGTTGATGAGGTTGAGATTTAACCTCAGGGCCAGTTCTGCAGAATAAAAAAGAACGACTATAATCAGTCTTCTCAGTGGGCAGAACTCAAAGCCAATTTCAGAGCTCTGAACATTACTCCCTTGAAAAAACTTTTTATATTTTTACAGTCTTTTGGACTGCAAATAATTTTAAAACTGTTTGGTCTGCCACTTGGAAAAGTGCAGACTGCTGGCAGATTGAGGTCACTAGTCTTTGGGTCCACAGACTTTGGAAGCAAATTATGGCTGCTAATACAACTGTAGGTATTACTCTTACACAACCTTCAAATAAGAGCCCATTTTCTGATGGCATTGGCTAGAGTTCAGCTATCAATTGACTCACATTCCTCAGTTGACTGCCTATTACTGTTTGCATCTACCATTGTATGAACTATGGAAACAGATCCTATGTCAGAGCCTAGAGATAAGTAAAAATCTATATTTTTGATGAAGATCTACCACTGCATTCAAATTGGAACTGCTGACAAAAGTTGACTTACTTGAGAACTTTATCTTAATCTGGGGCATTTGCAGCTGCATTGTTATGATAACATCCAAATTTTCATCTGAGTTTAACTTTAGAATTGGAAAAGTTTTACAGCATGGAAGACCGATTTTAGGTAACATTAAGCACAATTTCTCATTCTCCTGTGAGTCACCCTTTTCCAGATGTATGGACAAATTCAGGAGGCTACAATGCATGGAGTGTGATTCCTGTTACTTACAGCAGATATACTTCATCTTGATTCTTAATTAGGATCTTATTGATGCAGACCCATTTTAGGGTATCATGTTACTTTTTTAGCCTGACTAGTGAACCAGTACACTTTCATATTCCTTCAAACTAAGAGTCATGTTTTCATCCATCAGTTATATTTTCATTCTGACAGATTTATGCCTTTCATTGCCAAAGTCATTCAACAATGAACTGATAGGCAAGACTGTCAAGAAAGTTCATGTTCCTTACAATCCAAAATCAACTAAAATGATTTCTGACTTGAACTCCTTTACTTCTAGGTTTACATAGGCAGTTTTATAATTTAATTTAGATCTCCACACAAAATAATTGCTAAATCTCTTTCTAGGTATAGATCAGTACAAAAGTGAAGAGGTATTACGTAAACCAACTGGGAAAATGTGGAATTCCGCCATGGTGAAACCAGTACATAATATATCGCTTGCTTTTTTTCTTTTTCTTCACAGCAGCCTTAAACTGACCTGGTTGATATAGTTCACTGGTGACAGCCTGGACAAAAGGAAACCTAGAGCCTTAAAACATAATTCTGGTTTTGTTCCTTGATCCTCTTATTGGGTTGATATGATTTTAATCCTTAAGGATATCATCTTGTTTAAGTGCACTGTTTATCATGTCTTTCTACACTGGTCAGAATATAATGGAACACATTTGAGTTTTATAAAAATGCCTTTCTAAGTAATTAGAATTGATACTTTCAGACCAATGGTTTAGATATAAATAGGGGATGATTGGGGAAAAAGTAAAAAAATAAAATCTAATGAGGTAATTTAATTTTGTAATTTTAAGCATAACAGTGCTATGGGGTGGTGGGGATAGATAGGTATGACATGTCTCAGATTCTGGAAGATAGAGAGCGAGGCAATAGTAATCCATGGATTTCAATATTGCCCATCTCTTACTAAGCAAAAATTCCTGGATGAATTTTTTCCAGTATGTTCCAGTCCCTTAAATTTAAATGGCCACTAAATTTTACATTCCCTGCTAAACATCTCTGACAATGATTTCCCCCACCCTACCCCTGATCCCGGGTCTCAGTCCTGGGAACAAAGACTTTGCATGGTCTTTACCTAAGCAATCTGAGTCACTTCCTTAGCCCTCACAAGAAGACATTCAGAAATGGGCAATTCTTTTCTCAATTCTTTACCTTTACCCAAACACCTGTCAAATCAGTCCTCTGGATATCTTTCCATGGGGCAAATATCACTTGGCTGAATATGTGGACAGACAAGACTGATTGTATGTTCTCTCTAAAAACAGGAACTAGACTCAGTTATTAAAACTGAACTGTAAGTGAGAATGAGAAAGATAAACATTATATGCTTTCACTCATATGTGGTATTTAGAGAAACCAAATAAAGAAATGGACCAAACCAAGTTAGAGTTTTGGTCTTATAGAAACCAATTAGTGGATACCAGAAGGGAAATGTGAGGGAGGTAGTAAAAAAGGCCAATTAGGGAAAAGAGAGTTGAAGGATAGACTTGAATTGGTGGTGGCAAACAATCTATTATATAGAAATAATGATTTACTATGATACGCACCTTAAATGTATATTACAATGCTATGATGCAATCATACAATACCATGTAATGCAATGCAAGACAATACAACACAATATAAACTGTCCTGGGCATCTAGGACTTAAAATTGTCTAGAAAGCTGTATTGTGGGTGTGTCCAATCTGTGCCCCTCACTGATGATCACTTCAGGAAATTATGATTTACTCACTACAGCAGTAGCACGCATACTATGACTGCATTTTTTAAATGAAACCCAAATATTAACTTCCCTGCCTCCTGAAAACACGGTCCTTTAAAACCTTGGAAGTAGTCATAATAGAATTTAAGTGTTGAAAGGAATATCACAGTAGATTCTCTAATAGACTGTGGTGATCTCTTCAAATTATGCAACATTTAGTTCTCTTGAAACACTCTGGCATGACAACTGACTCATTTTTTCATGTGCACTCTCCCAGCTATTATTCCTACCATGGGCATTATTCTGTTGAAAACAAAAAAAGTGGCAAGGAATTTGTCCATTTCCTTGGTTGATGTGATTAATTATCTCACCTGGGCTATGCAAGTCATTCAGGTAAATCTCAATTTTCCATTCATGGTTTAATGAATAAAAGGATTCCCTTAGATCTCTTTGTGGACCAAGACAACATTTATGCATTGCAAATATAGCCTTGCGTCCCTGTATTAAACCTTGAACTATGGGAAAAGTCAAAACAAAAATTTAAAAAGATTACTTTAATTTCTAAGGTAGACAAAGGTAGTATACAAAAATAAAGCTACTTTATTTCGGAGATCTTGCAGGTAAACATGCCAGATAAAATGCAGGGTGATAATTTAAATTTGAATAGCATATACTTTATATATATATATAAATTATATCTATAAAATCACATGAAATATATATACACACATATATAAATTATAAAGATATAAATATATACATAGGTCTTCCTTTTCAACATATGGGATATGATTATATTAAACAACTGTTTTATGCAAAATTCAAATTTGCTAGATTCTATATTTTATGTTCTAAATTTAGCAACTCTGTGTGAGGGATGAGCGAAGTCAATATTGTAAGATGATTTCATCTTGTTTCCTGAAGTCCTATTGATATTTATCTTATTTAATATGACATGAGCAAATTGAATGTATTTGATCATACTCACTTTGAGCAAATTAATTGGGATAACATACTTATAGATAATTCACCCAAAGCTGAGACGTTGTAGAAACAAGAGATGAATATATTTGAGAAATAATGTTTCACTGTCATTTGCATGAAAGTACATTTAAATATATGTCAGTTTCAAACAGTACATTCTGTATACATCTATCTGCGTCTAATGTGTTTTGTCTTTTATACCTAAAGTCCGTAGTCTTGGGAATGACTTCTCTTTCATGCCCAGTTTATAGAGACTGCTTGTAATGTTGTAGTTGACTAATAAATATTTTGGAATGCATTTATAAATATATTAATTAAAAATCAGTTGTATAAATTACTTTGCAAAAGTATAATTGCTATCACATACATATGATCTGTATTTTTTCCATCAGGATAATTTATTCACAAATAACATATCTGAATATAAATGTTTGCTGGTAATCATCTAAATATTTTGACATATGTCACTGAAGGTTCATTTAAGCATGGTAATTAGAAATAAATTATATATATATATATTCTAGATTAATAATGTGACACATCTACATGGAGGCAGAAATTCAGGGAAAATGTTCACCTATGTTGATGCAATTTTGCCTACACTCAATGTAAGGGGAGTTAACACCATGGAGTACCTCTTCAAGGTTTCTTAAGAATTTATAATCAAAATAGGATTAGTTTCATGCACAATTAATTTCTCAAGTAGCTAAGGTGCAGGTTATGAAACCTGTGGTCCCAGGTTCAGACCTAGGGCCAGGGCCAGGGGTGGCAAAAAAAAACAAAAAAAAAAGAGGAAAGAAAGAAAAATAGTTGGGTTATTTTATTGGCATATTAGCAAATATAGTTTTTAACATATGCTACTATAGCAGTTGCTAAATTATACAGTATTTTTCCTCTACATTGAATTTTTCCATGTGTCTATAGAGTTGTTGAAATAGAGTACCCTACTTTCAGATGTTTTTTGTTTTGCTGGCTAGACTCTAACCTTGGATAATTTTACTTCATTACAGATTAAGCTATTATTTAGACTTTCTAACCAGTAAAACAATGTGATTTAATAAAGTATTCATGAATCAAATTTCTTTTTCTGTTAATACAGACCTCAAATGTTCTTTGTAATAATTTTAGTCTGATTTCTAAGCATAAAATTCTGATCTGCTGATATAATATGCTTATGAATTCTTAATAATTTGCTGTATCATCAAACATAGTGCATTTTCAAAATAAAGGAAAAAGTGTATGCTTATCAGCAGCAGTTAGATTTGTAATAGTTCTCATTTATCCAGTTTAACTTACATAAACTATTGAATTAAAATATGACTTGTCAATTGAGTTGAAGTTTTGAAATTCACATGGACCGCTTTCTGCTCTGCTTTTGTGCTTTATCTTAAACTGGACCTATGTCTCTACTCCCCAAATTTGTCACACTCTCTCAGAATTCATAACTTGCTTGGTTATACATTCTATTCTGTCTCCAATTCAAGTTTCATCTCAGTAATGATCTCATTATGTACCAGGCAGAACCCCCAGATGTGGAGACACTTCAAACTCTCTTTACTTTAACAAGCAAGTTAAATAAAAACAATAAATTGGTGCTGTTTTAGATGAACTGGAATAGGAGAACAATATCAGAGGAATGGATTTCATATTTTGCCATTTTATTTTGCTATGCTTAATTAACTAAAAAATATGTAGTAATTTTCCCTAAAGAGAGATTATCTCCCATCATTTCCCCTTAATAATTATATTTTCATAGTATTTATCTTATCTTTTACAGACAGAATAAACTGTGTATTTACAAAATAAAATAAACATCTCCAATATGTAGGTGAGTAGAAAAGGTAGAGTGTGGAGATACAGAAACACAATGAAGCTATAAGCTTGCACAAAATATTGATCATAAAGTCACAACATTTTGAATTAGGTAATTGGAGCAATAAATGGATGTTCTTGGGATTTATAGCATCTCCTTTCCCTTTTTGTGTATTGTGTGTCTTTACCAGTTTGGACATATATATTATCAAAATGAATTAAATTCCAATCTACTGGAAAGTTCCTTTTCAAGACATACAAAAGGGAAATTTTCTCTGTAGGCTTACTTTCAAATGTAGCTCATGATGGGGAGCCCCTTCATCCATTGCAAAGAAATGACTGACAGAAGGCATTGTTTCATACTCTCTTTGATCCAGTTGGCGTGAAACTTGGAGTTTAAAAGAGCTCTTTGTAAGTAAAAGGTTGAATAGTATGAAAGGCAGCCTATACAGCCTCTAACTATTCCTAAGGGGATTGGTTCCTGCTCTTTAAAACCTGCCCTTTTGACAAACTAAAATGATTTCAAAAGGAAATGATTACCAACACAGTGCATTTCACTATGGATGAACAGCAAGCTATACACCGAGATAAAGGTTAACTGTGGTTGTTGGTTAAATCTGCGGGAGCCAGCAAATCAAAAGACTCACTACTGGAGGAAATATGTGACTCACCAAATTTTTCACCTCTTTCTAGTAAGAGAGAATTCAAAACTATTAGGATGAATAGAAATTACTGAGTGCTCTCTTACTTGTCTTGACATGGAACTAGTGGAAAAGTTAGAGTGGCATCATTCGTGGACTTTTTGGAATCCTTTTGTAATTTATCCCAAGGGAATCTGCTATACTATAATAAACTTCAGAAGCTTGGAGATGTCGTTTTATAATCATTTTATAAATCACTGTCTTTTGACATTTTCATTGATGGAAAATTCTCTCTTCAAAACAGGGTAAATATCATATCTACCTTTTCTTCCAGGACCTTAAAGCAGGCAACATTTCTTTCTAAAAAAAGAAAAACAAATGTTTTTCTTTGATTTTCTAGTTTAGTTTTTTTATGAGGATACTTTTTCTTCGTATCCTAGAATGGGTTTCAGATCTCAATTTACATTTATTTAAATCAGTGGTGAAAATATCCAGGGTCACTTAAGGTTTAGAAATTTGACATATTTCTTACATTCTAGTTGGGAGCATGAATCGAGATAAGTTTTTGGAAAGACTTTTATAACATATATGCAAAATTTCTTAAGAAATTGACACAGTAAATACATGACAGGAAGAAATCGAGGAAAGAAAGCAAAACTTTGGTTCATCTATAGGACAGTTTCTGAGAACTGAACTTTGAACTCATTCGACAATAAAAAAAAAAATGGTCAAACTTTGGGAAAACTGGAATCATCTTAGTTTATTTTCTTAGCATACTATACTAACTAAAATTTCTCTATACCCCTGCCCTATATAGTGTTTTTTCTATTTCTGCTTGGGCTCCCTCTGTGTTCCCTCAGTAACTATCTGGCCTTTCTCGTGTTCCACATTGTATCTCAAGACGAATAGCCCTCCCACCTGTGGCATTCATGATACACAGCAGCAGGCAATAATTTCCCTTGGATACCCATTACCACTAATTATTCCCAGGATAGACTATTAGTTATGGCTTGTGAATATCTCAGCTGTAAACTTGAAAAAATTAATTCTAATATTTCCTTTGAGATTCATTTGTACCTTGATGACAGCATAAATTAAAATAATCTCTTTAAACAAAACTAAAAAAAATGCAGAATTTATCTTTTGGAAAAGAAAAAATTGAATTTTTACAGACTTCTCATATGATATCTTAAAATGTAGAAATAGTTGTGCATCCTCTTGATAAGGTAACATGACACGGTTGGTAGTTAACTATCTTATTTTATTTTGTTTTCTCATACTGAAACCTTTCCAAAAGTTTGATTAGAGCACCTAACAATATATTAGCTTTGACAAAAAATAACATTGCTTTAAAAAGAACAGAAGAAAGCATTAAATGCATTTTAGAACAGTGCTTAGAAACTTGCATTGCCTCAGTTTCTAAAATTTTGAAGTGCTTTCTTTGAATATTCATTCATAAAATCATAAGTTCATTTGAAAGAATGTAATATTTATTGCATGTAAGTACCGTTTGCAAACTTGGTCATGTTAAAAATTGTGTGCTTTTTATCTCTTATTTTTATAAAGCATTTGTGTCCCTTAAAGTATTTTTTCATTTTTGTTACTTAGGGTAGCTGTAATATAAGGGAGACACATGTCTATAAAAGCTTTCAAAATGTGTATCCATAAGTCCTTTTAGTCTGCTACAAATTGTTAATACGTGACAGTTCACAATTATCCTTCTCATTATCTCTATGAAAGAGATGTTAAAATTTACTGTGTGTGTGTGGGTGTGTATGTGTGTGTGTGTGTGTGTGTGTATAACAGTGTCAGAAATAAACAACTTCCTGTAGGAAGTGCACAGGGCATATTTTAGTTAAGGAAAAAGACTGATTTTGATGTACAGATAAATGGCAGATGTTTCCAAAATCAGAGAAAATTGTAGGGCAAACCTGAGTGACTACGTGAAGCTGTAGAAGATTTATGGAAAATTCATTTTATTTTTCCTGATCAAAGCTGACTAATATTTAATGTGCTTATTTATTATATTTTCAAAAACTTTAATATCAAATATATGAAATTAGAATTTTACTTTTTGTTAAATTGTTTTAAAATGTTGTTGCATTATGGGTCTTTTTTTGATAAAAGATTGCAAAAGGTTTTTTTTTAATTTTCTGAATAAATCTGAACAAAGGCAAAGATTCTGTGCCTTATCAGTATAGTTTCCTGCTTTTTGTTAACGTTATCACATTCTTGATGATTCAAGAGAGCAGACTTCTGACTTAAAGGAGACAAATTTCTTCAGCATCATGTTACTTCCTATACTTACTTTTCACATATTTTGCAGTCACTTTGGTTGAGTCAGTAGTTAAATATCAAATTTCAATAAGACAGAATCTTATTTAATCAAGTGTTCTGACACCTTGATAAATTTATAATGCTTTACCCTTTTAAAATCAGATCCCAAATTAATTTTGAACACAAAACTATTTTTAATATTTCCCACAAGAGTCATGGAACAACACAAAGGGTTTTTGTAGCTCTTAAAAAAAAAGGTGTCAGATATCATTCTGTTTATTTGCTGTATCTTTGATGTTTCCTAGAAAAAGTCAAAAATTCAGATGTGCTGTGCCACCATTCTTAGGGTAGGTTAAATATGTCCAAAAAAATTATATCTATGTGATGTATCATTATATAATCATATTAGTATAGGTAAGATATTAATATAAATATTATATATCATTGACATAAATATTTCATAAATTATGTGCTGTATGAGAATTACTGATGTTACATCAATTTTCTTATTTTCAATACTGTATTTATCAGAGTCCTAGTACTTACTTTGCCTTATGTTAGATACCAATATTAGTGTCATCAAACATAAAAAGGTTAGTTTTTGTAATATTGAATTGTTTTATATCTATATAAGTTGATGGATGTTAAGTAAGCATAATATAATAATTTTATAATAAATGAAAGGCAACATACAATGCTATACACCTTACACTGTGTTAAATGTCAATATTACCCCAATTAAACAGGAGAAATTAACTTGATCACAAATTTTCTTCTCTAATTTTAATACTATATATTGTAGGCCAGTAATTATCAATAGTGTATTTACATCACTTATCCATGAACTTTTATTCATATACCAACATCTGTATATGACTCAATCCTGACTTACTGAGACTGCTTATTGATAATGATGCATACTTGGCATAGTCTACATATATGTTTGTTATATTTATGGCATATTATGGTGTCCAGATCACTGTATTTCACATTTAAGATGATTTATCCATTGATTATAGTTTTGGCAAAAGGTTAGGAGGAGGGCAACAATTTAGTATGTATCTCACCTACTCTGTCCATGCTGGGATCCATTTTGTTACCTATGATCTCAGTTAACAGGATAGATTTTCATCCGTGACTTAAACACTTATTAAGCTCTGATAAAAGTAGCTTCTGCTCTACAAAGCTTGTTACGATAATAATTGCTAGTTATTGCTTGTTTTGGGGAGCTTTACTATCCATTTTAGTCCCACTAAACTTGTTATCAACCGCTGTAAAAAGTCATTTCATTTAATTACCTTTAAATAAAAAGGTTTTGTTATTTCTTTTCTGTAAGGACTGACAAGACCAATAAATAGTTCGAGTAATTTATCAGCATTATTAAATCAGATGAATATAATATTTCATTAATTATATATTGCCTTATGGTATAAAATAGTTAAGTAAAATAGTTATTAGGATTTTCTTTCTACCTTGCCTATTAGTGGGAAATATGACAATGATAGCTGCTAAACTCACAGCCCTCCTTTTTCCTCCTAAGAATTTTTTCACAGTAAATGACTAAAATTAGAGAAAGTACAAACTTTTAATTTTAACAAGGGTTTATAATGGGGGTAAGGGCAGTCTCTTCAATAAATAGTGTTGGGAAAACTGGATAGATACATGTAAAAGGTTGAAACTAGATTACACCCTAACACCATACAAAATACAAAAAACTAATTCAAAGTGAATTAAAGACTTACATGTAAGGTCAGAAACTACAAAATACCTAGAAAAAAACATAAGCAATAAAACTGATAGACATTGATATAACAGAAGTCTTGGAGAGCTCAATTCTAATTGTAAGGGAATTAAAATCCAAAATAAAAAAAAATGGGATTATTAAACTAAAAAGCTTCTACACAGTGAAAGAAACTCTCATCAAAACAAAAAGACATTATGCTGAATGGGAGAAATAGCTGCACATCATACTCTTATAAGGAGTCAATATCCAAAATGTATATAGAACTCAAAAAAATTCAACAATGAAACCTAATAATCTTATTAAAAATGAGCAGACGTGCTTAATAGATACTTCTCTAAAGAAGATAAACAAATGACCAAGAGGCACATGAAAAGATTCTTTCTCTCTGGTCCTTAGGGAAATGCAAACCAAAACAATAATGAGATATGACCTCACACTAGTGAGAAAGGGTATTATTGAAAAGATAGGAAGCAACATGTACTGGAAAGAATGTGAAGAGAAGGGAACTCTTGTACACTGTTGATAAGAGTGCAAAATGGTATAACCATTATAGAAAGCAGTGTAGGTGTAGAGATTCCTCAGAAAATTGAGAATGCAAATTCACTATGATCCAGCTATACTCCACTGGGCATCTATCCTAAAACCCAACAACACTAATTCACATAGATTTGTGCACTCCCAAGTTCATTGCATCCTTATCTACAATAGTAAAGAAATAATCTCAACAGATGTTTGTTTAAAAATGTGGTGTATATATACACAAAGGAATACTACTCAGTCATCAAAAAGATGAAAATGTGCTATTTGCAGCAACGTGGATGGATCTAGAGGGAATTAGGTTTGGTGAGGTAAGCCAGAAGGAGGAAGACAAGTATCACATAATATCACTCACATGCAGTGTTATAGATATTAAGAAAATGAATTAGATAAATTAAAAAACAGACATTAAAAATTAACTAAATCAAACAATAGACTTTCAGCCAAAGAAAGCAAATCAATGTTTATAGGAAGACAAAGGGGAACACATGAAGGGCACACAGGGTAGAGGAGATTAATTGTACAAAGAATGAAAAACTGAAATAGTGGCAAGCTTGTTATATTGTATATGAATGTTAATTTGCCATGATATATATCTTAAACCTATTTAATGTTAAACAACATTGTTTCTTCAATAACATTTTTAAAAACTAGGTTTTTTTTAAAGTAAAATTTTTCTCTTCCATTTAAAGTTTCATTTCTTGCAAACTACTAGATTTCATTTTTCAATGTTTCTCAGCTTTTAAAAAATTAGCTGCAAAAAAATAATGCTGCTTAGCAAGTGCATCTGAAGCTCAGTGTTAAGTGGCATGAAGCAATGGTAATGATTCAAAACCATTCTAAATTATAGTGAGATATTTAAGTGCATGTGTGTGTTCTCCACATTAAGCAATTACTTAAGACATCAAAAACAGAATTGAATTACATTGTTTCTCAGTAATTTATTTTACCATGGACATCAAAATAATAGCACTTAGTCTCTGACATAAATCAATAAAATAAATTACTCATTGTCTCCTCCCAGAAATGTATGATACTAGTGGAACATAATTTTACAAATCAGAGAAGCTATAGTGTCATGAAAACTTGAAGAAGTAATTACCAAAATAAGTTCATAAAATAGATACAGTGCTTATTACTAGTCACTTACAGTGACTAAATTAACATAACAAAACATAATTTCCTGCTAGGTTTTAGTATTTGCAGGTTTATAACGCATTTGTGGCTTGAATATTTTATATATATATATATATATATATTTGGGATCAATCCTATGTTCTTTCACAGATGTGTTTAGAGAGGCTTCTAATGAGACTCTCACATCTATGATTTTCAAAAACTTTCCCCATCATAACTCTTCTCCTTTAGAACTTAATTTTCCTCCAACTTTCTGGGACTTCATTATTACATCCTTTCTTTCAGATGTCTTTTCTGTACAATCACTCAAAATTGCATCTTTTAATTTGAGATAAAATATACACTTTAATGTTATTTTTATTTTTCCAGATAATGAAATGAGAGACAGGTAAGTAAGATATCCATACTGGCAACTTAGAGCATGGAACATTTGGAAGGTGCCACATGTTTGAGCTCACTATTCAATATCCCTGTGAGAATAAATCCATTCATGTAATGTAATTTATTTTCCCTTTGGGAAGCAAGATATTAAAAATGTTAACTAATCAGTCTGAAATAAGATGTGTCAGGCTATTCAAACTAATTATTGATTGCATTCTCTAGGATCTAATAAAGATTCAGTGCATGTAGTTTTATTTTGATGAAGAAATTATGCATTTTACCTAAGGTATAATGTTAAAATGTCTTTTAAAAGATCTATCAATACATTGATGACTAATTTCTATTCATGTTTTCATGGTTAAGCATGCAATTACACACAGAGTGTAAGCAAATTCTATAGATACAGGTCCCCCAGGGGTTAGGAGCAAAAGTCCCAAACCCAGTAATCTGAAGTAATACCCTTAGATGATGAAAAACTTCAGAACGTAACTTTAATGTTTTTTTATTTTTTTCCACATTGGATAATGTCAGGAAAATGTCAAATTAAGGAAGACATCATGTAAGATTGTAGTTATTAAAATTAGCAGAGATCCTATGCAAAATAAAACTTTTTCACAAACAGAGTAAGTCTCTGGTCACACATATATGCCTCTGCTTTAGTGTTTCTTTGTAGAAATGACTCTACTGCATTGGACATGTCAGATATATTGGGATAAAATAAATGTTTTTCCTGAATCAAAATTTAGGTCATAAATAAAATGAGTCATATTTCTACAGGTGAATAATAAAAAATGAGATAGTGAGAATATGGGCCAGGTCAATAAAAATAGGGTAAACTAATTTGTTTTTCCCCTATTAGGACTATTCATGATGAGACTCATCTTGTCAGTAACTTATATGTCACATAAAGGGAAATTATAAATATTACACCAAATACTTGGGGGTCTGTGTGTGCCTGTGTGTGTGCATGCACATGTGTAGCCAATTTCTTGGACTTTTCTTAACTCCATGAATGACAAATATTAAGCCATTAGTATGAAGCTAAGGGCCTGCTATTCTGTCATCTCTATTACTCTATTAATCTTGATAATATTTTGTTTATATAAAAAACTGCCTCTATTTAATGATTAATGCTACTCAATTTTAATTAGTTAGATTACGTATTACCTTTTAAGTGTACCAAATTAAATGTTCTTTATATTGTTCTCTTATTCCTAAATTAAAAAATATATTCCTTAAAGAGGGTATGTCTTTTCTTTTAATAAAATTAATATGTTTTAGAGAGAAGTGCAGACTAATAAAAATTATCACTCAGTAAGTATCAAAAAAAAGTAAGACGTAAATTAGGTCAAACCAGTCCCTATAAGTCAACAGTAATATCATTTTTCCTGTATTCTTCAAGAAATCCATTTAGATGAAAGATAAAGAGAAGACAAAGAGAGATTGGTGGAGGAAAAAAAAAGATTTAGTTAGGTTTTTTAAAAGGAAAGATGTAAGTAGGAAGGAAGATGAGTAGGCAGGCAGGCAGGAAAGAAGAGAGAGGTGGAAGCATTTTTTTTTTTTATCTGTTTAACTTGATTGCTTCTCTCAATCAGAAAAAGAACCTGAGTCCTTGGAATGTATGTGATGGTGTAGTTGGAAGCAGTGGACCTAACCACTGCACAAACAGGGTAAGCCAGAAAGGCTTCTATTAATAGAATTTTATTGCAGTAACTTTGTCTTATAAATTGAAATAAACTCATATGTGTAGCTTCCCATACGTGCAGTTCCTCAGATACATATCAGCACACCCTGCTCTCCATCAAATCACCAAGTGTTCTTCATGGATTGATTTTGTTTATTCTGCTCCTTTGTATGTTCTATTCACATTCCTCCTAAGAGTGAGATCATCTGTTATCTATCTTTCTGTGCAGTATTCCATCGTGCATAGACACATCTTCTTTACCCATTCATCTGAAATTGGGTACATAGATAGCATCTGGTTAGAATAGGGCTGCAATAAACGTGGGGCGCAGAAATCTCTTCGATTGAGTGTTTTTGTGTCTTTTGACTAACTACTAGAAGTGGGATGGTGGGATCATACGGACTTTCCATATTAAACTTTTTCAGGAATTTCCATACCATTTTCCAAAGAGGTTACACCAATTTGTGCTCCCAATAACACCATAAAAATGTTCCCTTTTCTCCACATCCTCACCAACTTTTGGATCAGAGACAATTTCTCAAGTGGAAAGTGATATCTCATTGTTGATTTGATTTGCACTTCCCTGATAGCCAGCAAGTAGAAATATTTTTTCAAGTGCCTGTTAGCAAACTGTATGTCCTCTTCAGAAAAATGTCTCTAATTCTTCTTCCCATTTTTTGATTGGATTACCAGTTTTTCTGTTACTGAATTTTATAAGTTCTTGTGTATTTTGGTTATTAAGCCCTCATCATAAATATAGGATGCAAATATCTTCTCCTGGTTAGTAGGTTGTCTTTTTGTTTTGGTGATTTTCTTCTTTCACCGTGAAGAATTCAGCTTGATGCAGTCCCTGTTGTTTAGGTTTTTTTTGTTTGTTTGTTTTCCTTGATGCTGGAGCTGAGTCCCTGAAGACTTCTCTAAGGCTGATGATGTGGAATGTCTTTCCTATGTTGCCTTCCAAGAAATTTACGGTTTCTGGTCTTATATTCAGGCACCTAGTCCATTTGAATTAATATTGTGAACGGTGTTACAGGGTGATCTAGTTTCATTCTTTCACGGCTGTCCAGTTTTCCCAACACCATTCATTGAAGAGACTTTCCTTTCTCCATCATATCCCTTTGATTCCACTGTAATAGATTAACTGTCTGTGTCTGAGTCAGTTTCTGTTGATTCAGTTCTATTCCACCGATCTGTACCTCTTTTATAATTCTTGTACCGTATCATTTTGATCACTATCACTCAGTTTAACTCAATGTCTGGGTTTATAATCCCTCCAGATTCAATTTTTTTTCTCTAATTGCTTTGGCCGTTTGGGATTTTTTGTTGTCATATACAAATTTTAATATTTTTTGTTGATTTTTTTTAATTCTAGCCATTGGTTTGCAAATTTATTTATTTTTTGAAGTACCAGTTTTTTATTTCATTGATCTTCTGGATTTTTTGTTGTTGCTGTTGTTGTTTTCTTTTTCATTTATTTCTCCTCTAATTTTTATTATTTTCTTTCTTTTACTGATTTTTGGCTATAATTGTTCTTCTTTCTTTAGTTGTTTTATATGTAGGGTTATATTATTTATTTGTGATTTTTCTTGTTTCTGTAGAATTTTCCTTGTAGTACTGCTTTTGCTGCATCTCATATATTCCTGTAGCTCATGTGTTCCTTTTATTGTCTCTAAGTATTTTTAACATTTCTCTTTGATTTTCTCTTTTACCCAAGAGTCATTCAGAAGCATATTGTTTAGTATCCAATTAATTGGGGGTATTCCAGCTTTCTCTTTGTGGTTGATTTCAGTTTTAAGTCATTGTGGTCACAGATGGTACTTGATATGATTTCAATCTTTGTACATTTTTTGAGACATTTTTGTGTCCCAAAATATGATCTATCCTTCAGAATTTCCCATGTACACTAGAGAATAAAGTGAAATATATGGTCATTGGATAAAGCGCTTGGTATATGTCTATTAGACCAAACTGTTCCAAATTGTCTTTTAAACTTGCTGTTTCCTTTAAACTTGCTGTTAATTTTCAGCCTGTTTGATATGCCCGTTGTTGGAAGTTGGGTATTGAAGTTTTGTCAGTTTTAATAACACTTGCTTAATATGTTTTGTTGGTCTTTCATGTGGTTCATATGTATTAATAAGCGTTATGTCTTCTTGCTGGATTGACTTCTTAATCATTATACAATGTCCATATTTTTCTTTTGCTATGTTTTTACTTGGACTTCTGTTTTATCTGATTTAAATATGACTGATCCTGTTCTTTTTTGATGACCATTCAACTGTAGGATTACCTTCCAACAATTGACTTTAAGGTTTCCTGAATTCAACAGTAAGTTGGGTTATGCTTTTAACTCATTTGGTTACTCTGTGTCACTTGGTGAGTTCATTCCATTAATATTTAGAGTGATTATTGACATGTAGTTATTTATTTCCATTTTATAATTTGTCTTCTGGGTGTTGTCCCATACTGTGCTTTGTTCTTCTCTCTCTTCTCAGGTACATTGAGTGTAGTTATGTTGACTACTTTCCCTTTTTGATTTCTTCTTTGCTTTTTTTCCCTGGAGGTGTGTTTTGACATTAGCCTGAAGTTAGCATCAATAATTCTATGTTTAATATCTATTTTTTTTTTGGCCTGTAGAGTCTCAGTTGAGAAATGTGTTAGCAGTCTTAAGTAGACCCTTTTGTATGTGACTCGTTTTCCTCCAACTTCTTTTAAGAGTTTTTATTTTGTATTTTTGACATTTTGGTAGCATATCTAGGTGCAGCTCTGTTTGAATTTCTTTTGTTTGGAACTCTTAGAGCATCCTTGTCTTGAGGTTTACTTCACTCCTCAGTTCAGGGAAATCCTCATCTATTATTTCATCAAATAAAGTTTCTGCCCTGTTTTTCTTTCTTCTCCTTCAGGGACCTCTATGATGAGAATGTTGTTCCTTTTGTTGTTATGCCATAGGTCTCAAATGCTGTCTTTATTTATTTTTTCTTTTTGCTGATTTGCTTGAGTATATTCCTCTACCCTATCTTCTAGTCCACTGATTCTATGGAGACTTCATTCACCCTAATCTTGAGTCCCTCCATAGAGTTCTTTTGATTAGCTATTTTGTTCTTCATTTATTTGAAATTTTGTTTCATTTCTTCTCTCTCTTTGCAGCTGTTCTCTCTTTCTTCCTCTATTGTATTCTTGTTTTCCATTAGTATGGTTATCACTGTTGCACTAAATTCATCCCCAAGTAGTTTGCATACGTTTGTTATATTCAGATATTCCCCTGGGGTTTTAACTGGATCTATCATTTCATATATGTTCTCTGCCTCTTCACTCTATTTGGCAATCTATTTATGCTTCTATGGGATATATTTCCCTGAAGCATTGGCCTTGTGTGGGTATCAGCTTGAACCAAATAAGTTAAAGAACCAAATACATGAAGAGATATTGAGTTTTCATGATGCATGAGTTCAATAATTTTGAAGTCCAATAAAGGATCTAAGGAAAAAACAACAATTTTGCATAACCAGATAACTTTTTAATTAATTTTTGGTCTCTATAGATTATTTATATTTTCAATAACAATTCATTTATAACATACTGAATATTCCCTGTATAACTGGATATTATTCATTGATTTTGGTGTTCTTTTAATTTTGTCTTTAAAATTGAAATATGATGGATTAGTCATAGAATTTATCTCTTCCATCAGAGAAACTTATAGCAATAACCACTGGGAATAAAAGATCATGAATCTACAAAGACAAAGACACAAGCAGAAGATGCAGAAAATGTGTCCTAAGACTTTTAGAAGCTAGAAAGTCAAATAGCTGATATCAGAGAAAAATTCAATCCAAACAAGTGTGTCCCATAGACATTCTATCTTAACCCCCAATATTTAGAATCTGGAGTAATTATATTTGAAGTTCTGAGTCCTTAATTTATGTGTGGAATTCAAATTTGGAATGAGCCCATACATATTTTTTAAATAAGTATCAGTTATATTTTTGAAAGACTTATCCTTAAAACAAAATGTCCAATGAAAATAAAAATGCAAATGCAGAATAATTTTGGAGAATTATTTCATATACAATTGTAGGGGATATATGTGGTATAAGATTAAATGGCAGATCAGAAGAAGAATGAAAACCCAATCCTACTTTCTTCTTATAACTGAAAAAAATGAACCAAGTTTATATACTAGACTAAAATTTAGAAATCCTACTTGATTGAACTTATAAGAGAAGATATTGACCAGAATAAATTTGAACAATTAAAAGACTGTCTTAGAAAGCCATCAACAAAATGCATTAAAATATTTATTTGTGTTAAAAATGTTTTTGTTGTCTATGTAGGAAGAGACTAACACATCATTAAGTCTTAGGGAATAATGTCTAACATTAAAAAGAAAAAGGAGTTCTGCCTCTGTCTAAGGTACACCAATTTGATCTAAAGCAATAATAAAATCAAATGGAAAACAAAAGTTTCAGGGAAAGCTGGAAAAAAGTCTATATAGAAGTTGAAATCATTGATATAAACATTCTGGAAATTGTTTTCCCTGAGTCGTTTGTCAATTCATGATGCGTCTGGCACCAATTACCTCAGGCTCAGAGTTATTCCTGTCAAATTGAGTGGTAAAGCACAAAGTGGAGTTTGGTATACCAGAAAACAATTAGCGCAATACATCTTGGAAGTGGCGAAATTTGGAATAGACTCTGTTAAGTTATATATATGTGTATATATATATATGTGTGTGTGTGTGTATATATATATATATAATATATATAATATATATAATTACTTGGCATTGGTTAACAATAGTATATAAGTATCAAGAAAATATATTCATACTTGAATCTACATATGTATCACACTGTAACACCATAAGAGTTCCAGTGCTATTCACTAATATCAATTTGACTCCCTTTATCTGTAGTTTCTTACTTCTTTCCTCCTCCCTCTCTGGTAACAACTATTTTGATTTCAGAGTCTAAGATTATTTTTTGTGTGTTTTGTTTGTTTTGTTCATTTATATTCTTTATTTACGTGAAATCATTTGATATTTTTCTCGCTTTATCTGACATATTCACTTAGCAAAATCACAAGCTATCACAAAAGTTAAGACTTCATTTTATATCTGTATAGTATTCCATTGAGTATACATAGAATGTCTTTGTTATTCCATCACCCATCAATAGTCATTTAGGTTGATTCCATGTCTTGATTTTTGTGAGCAATGTTTCTGTGGACATAGAGAATATAGATACATATATCTAATTTAAATTATTTTTTCATAAACTTTGTATAAATACATAAAAGTGGAATTATTGGATCATATGGTAGTTCTGTCTTTAATTATTTGAAGAATCTCCATAGAGTTTCTTGCCGTGGTCCAGCCGCAGCAGGATCCAGGGGGTCCGGAAGGTGGGTAAGGCGTCGGCGAGTGGGAGACAAAGAGACTCAGACTCGGAGGCAGAGTGAATCTTTGTTCCGTCTTTATTACAAGCAAGCAGGTTTTTTATACTTCCTTTTTGCAGCTTTTAATCTTAAGATTACGTAAACCGAAAGCACAGATTCGCATAGAGTTTTTGTTTCTTAAGTAAATGAATTACCTGACCTTTTTGATAGGATCTTGCTTAAGGTAAGGTGTGAGACAAAAGAGAATTGTACAGACTTGTGAAAGGTTAGAAAGTTATTTATCAAATTCTTAAATGCATATCAAGCTGAATTGAATCTGGCAGGCCCTTTCGAAATCTAGCAAGTTCTTGTTGCCCAGTTTTTGTGTTGGTCCTATTTTTATGAACCTTTATAAGTTGTTCTAATAGTTTTACTTTTTGTTCCCTATTGTGCATTCTGATTCCATTTTCGTCATAGGCACCTGTACATGGTAAGGGGGGAGCAGGCAGTCGTCCTGCATTATTTTTTTCTCTTGGTGGGAACCATAATTTTCCTTTAATCTTATAAGATATTGTAAGGTGAGGACAATGCTGTGGGAGGGAATCAGAATAATTTTTCTTTGTTTTTAGATATAACCTACATCATTAATGGGCCAACTGTGTAAATAAATGGAGGCTGAAATAATTTCCCTTGCTATAGTTGATTTATTATATCTCCCACAGAGGCAATTGGGGATATTTTCTGAGTCAATTTCTTGGGTAATTTATAAGTATATTGTTAGCCTTGCATAGAGGCAATGGCATAGGTGAATTTAGTTTTTTCAGTACTATTTTGCCTTGTTGCAATAGTCCCATTTTTCAGAGAAATTCCCAATCCTTCTCCCAGTAGGGAAATGGTTATTTTCATTATTATTTTAAATTAATTCCACATATATGAATAAGCCAATACAGCAAATCATGATTCCACAAATCATGATTCCCAGGAAAGCTCGGTTAGAGGCACCACGTCCTGGTCCATGAAGAAGTTCTCTTTGAAACCCCTTTTCTTTTCAGCTATTGACTTTGTTATTTAGCCAGGTTGGACATGGATGTGGCAGTTTCTCATAGAGGTTGTGTTAATTTCCTACCTGCAGTGTACTAGAGTTTCATTTTTCCACACTCTCACCAACAATCACTTCTTGTTCTTTTATATATATTGGTCATTTGTACTTGTGTAAGGTGCTATCTTATTTTTAGTTTTCATTTATTTAATAATAATTGATGTTGAACATTCTTAAGTGCCCATTGACTATATGTGTTTTCTTTGGAGAAATGTCTGCTCAATGTCTTCTGTTCATTTTTGATTGCTATTTTTTAATCATTGCTGTTGAAGTGTATGTGTTCTTTATGTGTTTCAGATATTAACCCCTTTTGACATATAATGTACAAATATTTTCTTTCATCAGTAGGTTCTTTTTAATTTTGAGGTGATTTTTTTGACTAGAGAGATACTTTTTAGTATGATTTAGTACAATTTTTGCTTTTGTTTCTCTTGCCACTGGAGTTAAGTCTCCAAAAACATTTCTAAGGTTTAGGTCATGGGCCATATCATCTAGATTTTCTTCTAAGTATTTTATGAATTTAGGTCTCACATCAAATTCTTTAGTCCGTTTTCATAGTTTTAAGTCAAAATTTATACTTCATTTATTAGTTTAACAACTCTTTAATCTATTTCCTCATTCAAAAATGATGAGAAAATAGAAGTCTGCATTTCAGGTCATTTCAGTGAGGCCTAAAGGTCATTCATTCGGAAGTAGGATATAGTGATACAGTTTCCTTTGTTCTTGTTTTTTTTTTTTTTTTTTTTCTTGCATGTTTTACTTCAACACTGCTTGTTGAGGAGATTTCTTCTCTCCACTGTAGATTCTTAACTCTTATTTCACAAATTAATGTCCATGAAGGTGAATGCTTACTTCTGGCCTATCAAAATCAAATGATTATATTATATAAACAGATGCAGCCAGAAAGTTTTTGACAAAAATAGTCCACTTTTAATAGAAACGCTTAATAAAATAGAAATAAACTTACCTCAACAAGTAAAGCCCACATATAAACTTATAGGCAACATCATATTAAATGTTGAAAAATTGAAAGTTTTCCCTCTAAGATCAGGAGTAAGTCTAGAATTTCCATTCTTACCACTGATATTTACATAGTTTGGAAAGTTCAAGGCAGAGATATAGGCAAGAAAAATAAAGAATCCAAATTGGCAAAAAGCTAATATTATTATTATTTGCAGATGACATGATAAATGGATTGGAATCCAGGGCCGGTGTAAACAGCCAAGATTAACAACTAGCAAAATAAATAAGTCCTTCTTCCTCCTCTCCCTTCCTGCCTGACACTGCTCACCTTTATTCCCGTCTGCACCTTTCCTTTAAAAAAAAAGTATTTGAAATGTATCTCTCCACCCACTACTCTTTAAGATGTTTATTCATTTATTATTAAGTAAAACTTATTGCTGCTATAAAGTATTTTAAGATTGAACAGATTGGATGCTTTAAAATGATATGCAAAATTTTCCTACTTCTGAATGATCTTTAGGCCTCACTGAAATGACCTGAAATGCAGACTTCTATTTTCTCATCATTTTTGAATGAGGAAATAGATTAAAGAGTTGTTAAACTAATTTATGAAGTATAAATTTTGACTTAAAAGTATACTTTTTGAAAAAAGTAAGACTATGCCATTGTTTTATAATAAATACATGTTAAGTGCATTGAATATAATGTGGGTATATTCCAAATAAATAAATCTAATAAAAAGCAGAATTGAGGAACAAAGTTATCTCTTATTGAATATTTTCTTGATTTCTATAGAAATAATAAAAAAAATCCAACATATCATTGTTGTCCATAACTAACAGCATCAAAGTTATTGGATGGTAGTGTCTCAGGCACTTATTTCAGCATAGTTAGCCAAATGTGGGCCTAATTACCAGCAATATATGTCAACAGTGTGTAAACAGTAAGAAAGAAATTTGAAAAGCATTACTTTCTCACTTGGAATAGAATTTCTTTGAATTATATTTTGTAACTATAATAATGTTGTTCATAGCATTAACAAATAAATATTGGCTATTGTTTTGAGATACTGTTACAAAACCAATGTGATTTGGTATGCTAAAGCTTATGGTTCATATTTTTTTCTGAAGGTCTTCCATTTAAAAAATACCGTTTACATACATGTTATAGCTTTATATTCAGCCTTATTTTAAATGTAAGCATATTTTTTTCTTCTAGTTGTAAATTGACTTTATGTAGGTGTATAAGCAAACAATTATTTTATCTTTAACCTGGGTCTTCGGGATTTATATGGTCTGCACCTTAGTCACCTGAGGCACCTGAATCACAATACTGTGGCAGTTTTGTTTTGGTTTTTGGTTTTTGGTCCTTTCCCATCCGCCTTCAAAAACCTGGGTCCTTGGGTTTGACATGGTCTGCACCTTAATTGCCTTAGCTGCCTCAGACTCCTCAGACCCGTAAGCCGCTAGAGGGCGCTGCTAGACAAGCAAATCTGAAGCTATGGCACGCTTTCTCAACCTTGACACTACTAGTATTTTGGTTTTGTCTTTTGCCTTTTGTTTTTACTTTTCTTCACATTTTATTTTAATTGTGTTGAGGAATGTTGCTTCATAAGATTATATAGATTCAAGAATGATTCTTACAGCGTGTGCGAAATGTCATTCTGGCCTAATAAATATTTTAAATGTTTTGTTATCATTCCATTTAAAAGGAAAAATTGCTTTTATAAAATTTGTGCAAAATAAGATCACCTGATCAACAAAGGGAAGTTAATATTGATGTTAGTAGTAGTTTCTCCACTCTATAGCATATCAATTAAGTTAATCCAATTGAAGTGGCAGAACACTCCAAAAATAATGCATCATTTAAAGAATATGTATCTAGATGCATCTCTTAATCCCAAGGTCAGTGATTCATTTTGAAAAATATAGTTACATTATTTTTGTTTCTTATCATTAACTAAGGCCATTTCTTTTCCACTTGATCATGTAATTATAAAAGTATAATCAGCCTGTAGATATAACTATTGTTATTGGAAAGCATTAATTACTGAGTGCACCAGTTGTGACAGAGAATAAAGCATTAACATATGAATTGGATCCCTATAAGTCAATAACAAAAATTCGAGGAAAATTCTCAACATAATTTTAGAGGAATTTTGAGAATGTATTAATCTCTCTTTATCATTGTCAAAATTTTACTTTTTGAATTGCTATCAATGTTAACTACTTAAAGAATTATAGAAATGACAAATTCAAATATACCAAGTTGCTGTCCAACAAGAGCTACAATAACTTTGGAAAGAAAAAGAAAATAATATTAATGAACATTCCAAAAAACTAACTTTAGTTACTAAGAGAACATTTTACACAGATACTCTTCTTCAGCCTAAATTCATGAATAAATTTATCCCTTAGCTGTTTGTGAAAATATAAAATACTTAGAATCATATCTTTGATTATATATATTGAAATAATTGAGATGCCATTGAAATATATGTATATTTATTTAACTATATTTAACTATAACATTTTTGAGAATTTTAAGCAATTTCATAAATTATGTTTTATAATGTATAGCTAATAATAATTTTTCTCATTTTTTAGAGTTGTATTTATAATCTAATGTTCAACTGTGTTTTTGTGTAGAGAATCATGCTAAGCCAGATTCATCTTAATGACTTCAGGGAGAGTTTGACTTTGCTTATTTTCCAAAATTGATGGGCATAATCATATATTGGATTACTTTCATTATGCCATGACCATTTAAATTTGAACTACAAACTAATCAGGCATTAAAAGAAATATGGTTTGGAAAGGAAGAATAATACTGTCTTCATACATAGATATCATTACAATCTACATATTTTTAAAAAATATACAAAAAATTATCTCTGCTAGAATTCACCGAATTAGTAGGGAAAAGCAAGGTAAATACACAAAACATAAGCATATTTTCATTCACTAGCAACTCACAACTGAAGTGAAATTACCTTTAATCACACTCATGATTGTTTGCTCCAGAGAGATACAATGTAGATCTATAGAAATAAAAGCCCAGATTAAAAAACAGTACCATATACACTTTTACTATTTATTGAACTTATATTTACAAAATATTATAAGTTCGTATATGTAAGTTTAGCATTCATCAAATATATGAGAATATACCATGCCTGCCACCAAACTGGTAAAAGTCCTTTACCCTTGTCATTGACCCCACCACCACTTGCTCCCACATGCCATTCTCTTCCTAACTGGTAACCTCAGTTCTATTTTCCATGTCTGAAGAATGGTTTTGTTTCGTCTGTTCCTTTGCATTCCACACTTGAGTGAGATCAACCAATATTTGTCTTTCTCCTTTTGACTTATTCCACCTAACATAATACCTTCTAATTCCATTCATAATATCACAAGCAACAGAATTTCAGTTTTAGGGCTGTATAATATTCCATTTTGTATATATAACCACATCTTCCATATCCATTCATCTGATAATAGACATTTAGATAGTTTCCAATTTTAGCTATTGCAAATAATACTGCAATAAACATGCATATTAGTGTTGTTGTTATTGCCATTTAGATAAATACTGTGAAGTGGAATGATGAGATCATACTGGATTTACATTCTTGTTTTTTGAGGAATTTCCATACTGCTTCCCATAAAGGTTGCACTTATTCACACATACACCAAGTATGTTAAAATGTTGCCTTTTCTCTGCATCATTGCCAATATTTGCTGTTTTCAGTCTTTTGACAGTAATTATTTTCATAAGTGTGAGGAGACATCTCATTGTACTTCTTATTTGCATTTCCCTAATAACAAGTAAAGATGAATAGCTGTATCTTTTATTTGAAGAAATGTGTATTTAAGTCTTCTGACAATTATTGATTGAGTTGTTTTCTGTTGCTGAGTTTTAGGAGCTTTTGATATATTTTGGATATTGAGCCCCTTTCATATGTGTGATGTGTAACAATCTTCTCACAGTCAGTAGGATGCCTTTTTGTTTTGGTTATAGTCTTTTTTCACTCTGCAGAAGCTTTTTGTTTATTTGTTTATTTTTGCTTCCCTTGTCACTAGATATGTTTTCTTAGTGTTTCATGGTTTCCAATCTTATCTCCAAATCTAATCCATTTGGAATTAATTTTGTGTGTAATATTACAGAGTGGTCCAGATTCATTCCTTACATACAACTATTTACTTTTCTCAACACAGTGAAAATACTTTCTTTTCTCCATCATATGTTCTTTGCTTCTTTGTCGTAAATGAACTGACTATGTATGTGTGAGACTTTCTGATGGTTTGGTTATACTCCACTAATTTGTGTCTCTGTTTTTATTCTAGTACTACATAGTTTTAATCACTGTCACTTTATAGTTTAGTTCAAGATCTGTACATGAGATACCTACACATCTGTGATTTTTTTCTCCTGATTGTTTATTTGGAGACTTTTGTGATTTTATATAAATTTTAATTTTTGTTCTATTTCCCTGAAAAACATTAATAGAATTTTGATGGAAATTACATCAAAACTGCATATTGCTTTAGGTAAGATGATCATTAAACAATTTTAATTTTTCCCAACAACAAGCATGGAATATCTTTCCATCTCTTTGTATTTTCCTCTATTTCTTTAACAAAGTCATAGTCCGCATTGTACAGATCTTTTTTGCTCTTTGTTAGGTATATTTCAAAGTAGCTAATTCTTTTTGATTCTGTTATAAATGGGATAGTTATCTTGATTTCATTGATCCTTCTATCTTAATTTCAAATAAAGTTGTTATCATAAATAGGTGCTGAATATTTTCCAATGTTTTCTCTGCATCTGTCGATGGAATTGTATGATTTTTTTCCTTGGTTTTATTTATGTGGTATATTATATTAATGCACTTGTGTATGTCGAGCCATTCTTACATGTCTGGGATAAAGGATAAATGCCACTTGTTAATGACAGGGGATCCTTCTGATATTTGTTGCATTCAGATTGTTAATATTTTTTCTGAGGGTTTTGAATCTTATTTCATCAAAAGTATTGATCCACAATTTTTTTTCTTACTGTCATTCTTGTCTAATTTTTTTATGAATGTTTTGACCTCAGGGAAGTGATCCACGTTCTTCAATTTTGGGGGAGATTTAAAAAAAAATAGGTATCAATTCTACCTTGAAGTTTTGTTAACACTTACTAGTAAAGGTGTTTAGACCTGGTTTTTATATTTGGGCAAACTTCTGATGACTTATTCTATTCCCATGTTTGTGACAGTTCTGTTCCATTTCTGCCTGATTCAGTTTTTATAGACTGTATATTTCTAAAAAACTGTCCATATCCTCCAGGTTGTCTATTTTATTGGCATATGGTTATTTATAGTAGACTCAGAATACATTGTATTTCTAAGATATTAATTGTGACTTCTTTCACTTCTGATTCTAGAGTTTTGTTCCTTTTTTTGTTAGTGAACCTACTCAAAATTGTTCTCAATTTTATTTTAACTTAAAATACAGCTTTTAGTTTCTTAGTTCTAAAATGTCTCTTTGATTTCTATTTTGTTTCTGCTTGAATGTTTGCTATTGCCTTCCTTCTACTGACTGATTTTATTTGTTTGTTTTTCTAGTTGCTTTAGTTAGAGAGTTTGATTGTTCATTTGCAAGTTTTTCTTATTTTTGAGGTAGGATTGTATTGCTATAAACTTCCCTCAGTATTGTTTTTCTGCATCACATTAGTTATGGTAGTTCATGTTTTCATACTCGATTTTCTCCAAATGTATTTATTTTATCCTATGATTTATCTCTCATTCAAGCATCATTCAGAAACATGTTGTTTAGCCTCCACATATTTTGGATTTTTTAACCTTGGTGGTTAATTTCTAGTTTTATGCCATTGTGATTGGAGAAGATGCTGGTATGATTTCAAACTTTATTTGTTGAAATATAATTTGCTTCCCAACATATGGTCTATCTTTGAGCAGGTTCCATGAGTGCTTCAGAAAAATGTGAATTTTGTAGTTGATGAATTTTTGGTAAAAATCTATTAAACCCATCTGTTCTAATTTCTTGTTTAAGGCTGCTGTTTCCCTGTTTATTTGCTGAATAGTTGATCTATTATTGCAAGAATGGTATTGAAATTAATTTATTAATTTCAGCAATTAATTTATTGCTGTCAATCTCTATCTCTGTTAATAATTGCTTTATGTTTTTTGTGTGCATATATATTAATAGGAGGGTTAATTTTTTGCTAAATTGACACTTTAATAATTATAAAATATACATCCCTTTCTTTTATTACCTTCTTTAGTTGGAAGTCTCTTTTACTTGATGTAAGTATGGCTATCTCTGCTTTTTCTTAGGTCAATATTTAACCATAAGATTGTCTTCCAACCATTGACTTTGACTAACATTTATCTTCTAACTGTAGATGAATTTCTTGCATGCATATAAAGTTGGGTTTTTTTCTCATTCGTTCAAATGCTTTATGTCTCTTTATTGTTGAATTCAGTCCATTAACATTTTGGGTGATTATTGATATGTTAAGTGCTTATTGTCATTTTGTTTATTGTTTTCCAGGTGTTGCAGACAGTACCTTTGTTCTATCTTACTCTTCTCAGGTTCCTTGAAAGTGTTTTTTGTGTGTTTGGTTTCCTTTCATATACTTCTTTGTTTTTTTCTATGGCTTTATGTTTTGAGAGTACTATGATTTGTAATAAATTTTCTATGCTTATAAGCCTTTTTAACTTGAAAGCTACTTAGTCTTGATTTCATTTTAACAATCTACAATTTTAAGATCTTCTTTCCCACATTTCATATTTTAAATGTTTTGGTGCTTCCAATTAGTATTTATTTTTATTTTATGGATATTCCTTTATTATTTCTCATATGGGTGATTTTGTAATGATGAATTTCTTTAATTTTTGTTTGTAACATTTTTATCTTTCTATTATAAGTGATAATCTAGCAGGGTAGACTATCCTTGATTATAAATCATTTTCTTTCGGCAATTCAAGTATGTCATTCTTTACTGACCTGTGAAGTTTCAGCTGAGAAATCTAATGATGGCTTATGGGACTCCTTTGTATGTAACTCATTTTTCTCTAGTTAATTCTGTCTTTTTCTCTCTATATCTTGTATTTTTGCCATTTTAATGACTATGTCTTGGTGAAGATCTGTTTTGGTTTCTTTTGTTTACAACTCTTTGAACTTCTTATATCTGGAAGTCTGTTTTCTTCCTCAGGTTAGGGAAATTCTGAGCTACTATTTCTTTAAATGGGATATCTGCCCCTTCTCTTTCTCCTCCTTTCAGGGAACCTACAATGTTTATGTTGTTGTTCTTGATCTTACCCCATAGATCACATCTCCTGTCTTAATTTCTTTTTTATTTCCCTTTTCTGTTCTGCTTGGGTGCTTTTCATTGCTCTATTTTCTGTCTCACTGATTCATTTGAAGGTTTCTTTCAATCTACAGTTTAAACCCTCTATTGTGTTATTTAGTTCTATTGCGTTCTTTAGCTCCATAAATTCTGTTTACAACTAGTTCATATTTTTCTTATTTTTGCTGTCGTTCTCTATTTGTCCCTCCATGTTTTTCATGATTTCAGTGACTATCATTAAAACTGTTGCTTTAAAGTTTTCATCAGGTAGTTTACTTAATTCTAAGCATCCACATTTTCCCTTGGGATTTTTCAGTCCATAATTTTTCAGAAATTTCACTTTCTCTTTGATCTGCTTGGCATTCTGTGGTTATTTCTATAGGGTAGGTTTCTCTTATGTAAAGGCCATGTGTTAGAGTATCAAATTGGACACTATAGGCCCAGTTGTTGATCTGGAATAGTTGCATTCTTTTGATTGTGTTATCTCAACATTTGCCAGAAATGTTGAGGCTCTACAGTCTACCCTGTGTTGAGACATTAAAATTCAGCTTACAGTGTTGGAATTTTGGTAGGGAATGCAGAGACTTCTCACAAAGTCACAGGCATAATCAAAAAGGCACAACAGTAGATACCCACGACTTGCGGGCCTACAAGCAAGTCAGAGTCCCAACTGAGGACATGGAAGAGAAGGAACTGAGAATGTATATACGTGAAATACACTCCCCTGTGAAAATCTCTCCATTCTCCAAAGGAATGAGAGACACAATAGGAGTCAGCAAACAAGCCCTCAGACATGAGGACTAAAGTTCTGAGAAGTGCCACATAGATACGTAAAACATACATTTTTGCTCAGTAGATCTTAAAGAATTAAGTTATTTATATGAAATGTACATAAGATTTTTATTGTAAATTTTCAGTATTATGCATATCAGAAAATAAGTATAATATTAATTAGAAGAATAGTAATATTAGCATACACAAAATAATTTATATAGAGTTGGTTGAGATAGCCCTGAGCTATACATACCAAATTGGTCAAGCCCCTGGAAAATATTGAACTTACCTACCAATAAACATCAAATATCACTTTATTTATTTAGTTATTTGTTTCTTAGTCCATTTTTTAGTTCATTTCATAAAGATCTTATTATCTATTTTATTGGACTTTACTTAGTGTGTATGTGTTAATGTTTATAGTATTGTGTTCTTAATGTCAAATTCTACTTTTTATTATTGGTATAGAAGAAAAATAGATTTTTAAAAAATATAATATGACATAACCTGACTATAGTCACATGTTCATTCCAGGAAGGTTATTTTTGGTCATTTTTTCAGAGTTTTCAGCATATGCATATACAATACATGTGTACCTATAAATGAAGATAACTTTTATTTCATTCTTTCCAAACTGAATATCTTTTATTATCTTATTTCATTAGCTAGGACATTCAGTCTAATAACAAAAGTTAGCAGTGAGAATTAATATCCTTGCTTCTATCTTAGTGTTCTCTCATTATTAAGTATAATATAATCTGTAGGATTTTTGTGGATATTTTTCATTAAGTTTAGGAAATTCCCCTCTAGTCCTAATTCTCTAAACATTTTTAAGCATTAATGTGTGTTGGATTTTTATCAATATCTTTTCTACGTCTATTTATATGATCATGTGAGTTCTTTAATTTGTTAATGTGCATTACCTTAATTAATTTTCAAATGTCGAACCAGGTTAGCATACTCAAGATAAATTTCACTTGACTTGGTGTATGCTTTTTAGAAGTATTTTTGAAACTCCATATGCAAATATTGGATTTTTACATTATGTCATGTGAAATACTAATCTGAGGTTTATTTTCTATATTCTTTTATTTTTAGGGCTTACTATAAAATAATAATACCCCTGTCCACTCATCATTACTTTGGCTTTTCTGATGATAATGGCTTTTAATATTCACTCTCAGTAATTTTCAAATATGTAGCACAGTGTAATTAACTATATTATACAATGCATGTCAATATGTTATTAGTTTTCTTTCTTATAACGTTTTTTTCTGTTTTTAGTATTATTGCAAATTTAGTATTATAAAATGAGTTAGGTAATGCCTTCTCTGCTTCTATTCTCTGAAAGAGGTTGTAGAAAATTGGACCAATTTCTTCTTTAAGTGTTTAGTTGACTTTACCTCAGAACACTCACTGGGACTGGTACTTTTTATTTTGGAAGGTTATTAATTATTAATTCAATTTATTTAATATAATTAGACATTTAAATTGTCAGTTTTCTCTTCTGTGAGATTTGTCACTTTGTTTCTTTCAAGAAGTAAGTTCATTTTATCCAACTTGCCAGATTTGTGAGTATAGGGTTCTATTATGCTTTTAATTTTCATGGAATTCGTACCTATGTTCCCTTTCTTTTCTCATTTTAGTGTTTTCTGTCTTCTATTTTCGAATTCTGATTTAGTCTTCTAACATGTTTGTCAATTTTATCACCTTTTTAAATAGCCAACTTTCAGTTCAGATTATTTTCTTTTCTAAGTTCTTATTTTCAGTGTCATTTATTCATTCTCTGAATTATTTTTTATTTTTAGATTTAATTTGCTATTTCTTTTATTGCTTTTTAAAGTGGAAAATTAATTTGCTTATTTTAGATTTTTTTAAGGAAAGGTGCAGGAAGAAATGAAAATGAGCACGAAGAGAGAGGAGGATGAAATATTTTATTTTATTTAGATGTTTATTTTGGTTATTCCTGCTGACTCTAGCATGTAAATCTGGGACCCTGGCATGCATGTGAACTGCAGTCAACAACTACTCCACTAGGGTGTATCATTTAGCTTTTTTTCTGTATATATGTACTCTTCCAACGCTATAAAGACTCTCTAAGAATATTTTTGCTTCATCCCCCATATTATAATAACTTGTTTTAGTTTACATTAAATTAAAAATACTTTAAATATTTCTTTCATCACACATATACTACTGTTTTGTTTGAAGTTCACATACTTGCATATTTAGAGATTTTTTCCACTTCTCATTTTGTCGCTGATATCTAATTTAAATTCATAGTCACCTGAGAGAGATGTTGCTCTATTTACATTTTCTTATACTTGTTATTGTATGTTTTATGGCCCAGAATGTGGTTCACCTTGGTGATTGTTTCATGTGCACTTGGTAAGAAGGTGCTTTCTGCTGTTGTATGTAATACATAGATGTCAGTTATACCCAGTTGGTAAATGATGTAGTTGGGTAGCATGCCTTTAATGAATAACAAGAGAATTTGTTTTTATTATAATCATAAAACAATAAAAATATAATTTTTATCATCATTACAACTGATATTTTTCTTGAAGTTTTTCTTTATATCTCACTGGTGATCAACTTTTTATAATGTCAGATATTAATTACCAGAAAACACCATCATCTTTAGATGCTATCGAAATTTTTACAAATGTCTTTAATTTTTAGTGCAGTTTTAGGGTCAATGAAAAAATAAGAAGGGTTAGAAATTTACCATATGCCCCGTATCTTCATATATGCTCAGTCTCCTTCAAAATAAGCCTTTACACAAGGGTGCTGTAATTATTACAATTGATGAAACTACTATGGTAATTTATTATTATCCAAAGTCTGCTGTTTACCCTAGGGTTCACTCTTGTCATAAAAGATGTTGGATTTTAAATATTCATCTTTATTAATCCTATATGAATTGTATACATGAGGTGCTCTTGATTAATAACTAATATTATTATGTAAAAAAATGATAACTGTGCTTCTCTTCATTCACCCAATTGCTTACCATGATGTGAGCAATGAAATGATGTGAGGAATTCTCTAATGAGTGACCGCTCTTACCATAATGGAGAAAAATATATTTCCTCTGATTTTATGAAGGAAGGAGGAAATTACCTCCTCGTAGTTTCTGATGGACAGGAGAAGGAAAAGCTTTTTTTCTATGAGTATAGGATTAAAAGGATATTAGGTTCTTAATAGGATACTCTAATGTTATATAAATATATCTCACAATTAGTAGCAGGGTAATCTTTAATATCTACCCATTTCTATTACCTAGAAATGTCTCAACTCTGAGATATCATTGTAAACACATACCTCCGGATTGTCTATCACTTGTAAATTAATTTATCAATTATTAATCTTTTCACAGAATCTTAAGTTTTACTGATTTTTTTTCAGAAACAATACAAAATTTCTCACACCCTACAGAAACAACTTGAAAAATCCTTACTTAACATATCTCTTCTAAACCTAAGCATTTTATCAATTCACACTTTTTTGAAATAGAGATAACTATTCTCACTCATAATACTTTATAATAGAGTGAAATGAGATGGATAATAGATATTCAGGTCAAATAAAGACTGGAACATCCATATACCAGATATTTTGTGATTTGGAATGCAGCACATTCTTTCAAGGCAAAGCCAAATGAAGAAGAAATTTTTTAAATACTATTTTCCTTTCACTATTATTTGGGAATACAAAATAATAAAGGAACATAAATGTATCTGAGTTTGAAAAATCATATACACAGGATTCTTTACATTTCCTTTGTTAACTAATCCGGGATATTTCATCCATTAGTTTTCTGTTGTTTGTTAAAGATCTACATAGCACTATATGCACCACATAGAGAATATATTTTCTTACTTTTCTAGAACATGATAAATTATATTTGAAATATAAGCCACAGAAGAACAAAAATACTTCATTTTGTTTACTTACGTCCTTGGAAACTGAGCATATACCAACATACAATAAAATATATAAGAAACATATGGTTGAAAGTATCTTCTGGATTTTGTATTAATCTTTGGACTGGACTTTGAATATATTTCTTATTATTCTTTCTTGGTAGAATCAGATGGGATAAATTTCTAAACCACTAAACAATTCTTATTTTTATCCTCTCTTATAAAATAGGACTGGAAAATAATTTAAACTAAAAAAAAAAAAGCTTTAGTTATCCATATGCTCAAAGTTTGACTGCTAGTTGCTTTTTGGATTTATAAATAGATTCTTGGGGTTTTTATCAGTTTATTACAGTTTATAGCTTATAAAAGTAGTATGAAACATATCACCTATGTTTTAAGATCCATCTTCAAAGTTGCGATATATTTCCAAATTTTTTTAATTTTAAATAATTAATGTAAGGGCAAATGATACATAAAACATAAAGTAATTTGGTAGATGCAAATAGAAAAGTCTTATATTTCATTATAAAATAAAGTTATTACTAACATAGTTGTAAAACAATTTCTTTACATACTAAAATATCAAGGAGATTTAAAACTGTATTAATGTCCTAAAGCATAACATATATAATTAACAATATTTATGATATATAGGACATGCTAAAATACCGATAAAATAATTACCGTTACCAAAATAAATTTTGCAAATAGAATATCAGTTGCACCTTTCAAAACTTATTTATCCATCCCTAATATTTTCAGCCTAATATACACTTGCAAGTAACTGTACCCTATATTTTGTGCCATTCATGTTGATAGTGTTAAATTCATATATGCATAGAAAAATAGATGGGTTTTATCTTTTTTGAAATATATATTATTTAAATTCAAATATTACTTCATTCTTTTGGTTTCATTTATATGCCTTTAGCTTACTATTTCTTTTGTTATATGTAATACACTTGCTAACACATCATAAATTATGTATCATTCTATGAATCACATTGGTGAAATTATTTTTATCACTTTTAAAATAGAACAAGGTGAAGATGTGTTTTCCGCTATTGTTAGTTTTATATTCATCCAATAAGTAGCTTTATTCAGCTAAAAACTGAAAGAATGGTGTATAATTCAGGTACTGAAATTTTTTGAGATTGGGATTGCCTTTTTAACTATTTCATTAATTTGTTTTGCCTTTACATGCAGTACGTAGATGTAAGTGTAAACTGAAAAAACTGGCCTGTTCAGCAAGTATATACCTGGAAGTAAGATACAGAGGTCCAATTCTTTCTTTCAGTTATTGGTGCAGAGTGGCGGATAACTCAGGCAGAAAAATGGCATTGTCTCAATATCTCACATTGGCTCTAAGTTTTTGGTCTTTCCTAAATTGACACTCTTGATTTCTTCCTTTTTTTAATAGTATTTTTTTTATTTCCAACTGTATTAAGACTACTTCATATTCTGAGTGGAATGATTATGATAATTCAATAATAAAATAAGAAATCTAAGTCATTCTATAAATGAATTTTAAATACATATTAGGCTATTGATTCAACAATACAATGGATCAATCAAACAGAATATGTTGAAAATAATATACATCAAGTTCATTTAATGCATATAATATATTCCAAGCTTGGTATGAAAGTCAGAAAATTAAGTAAACAATATAATATACTAGGATGTAGTGCCTATTATGTGCCACACATATGCTAAATACTCATGTTTTCCTTTAGTAAATCAATCACAGCAATAACATATGCTATTTTTTATTGTAATTCAATTTTACAGTTTAGGAAACTGAAGCACAGAGAAGAAATTCTATTTCTTTTGCAATGTCATAAAATTACAAAATAGTATATTAGGATTTTATAGAAAGCATTCTGCCTCTGAGGTACAAGTTTTAACTGCTAAAAAACTAGAATAAAATTAGTATGTAATATATGTGACTATTAGAAAGATAAGAAATTTAACAAGACATAATAGGCAAAAGTCAGAGTAAAATTTGATAAACTTTTGAACAACAAAATTAAAATTTAATTCACCACAAATATTATTAAAAGACAAACAACAGACAGAGATGGGACATTTGCCACATGTTTAGCACAGAAGATTGATATTCATGAGATATAAATATTTCCTGCAAAGCTAATAAAGAAAATAAAAGCAACTCAGTTAAATATTGGGAAGATAATTAGGAAATGGAGTCAAAGAAAAAGAAATAAAAATGATCAATAAAAAGGTACATCATCTCATTAAAAACAAAAGAAATGCAGATGGGAACATTATTAACATATTTTAACCATCAACTTTTAATAATGCCAAATGTTCAGAATGAAAAATGAAATGCCTTAAGAAAGTAGTTTGAAAAATATATTGCAAAAAAGTGCATATTTTACATCTTAGCAATTATTTTATTTTGTTTAGTCTCTAAAGATTTGCCTCATAGATCATGTTCAAGCATGTACACTAATGACTGGGGAAGCATTATTTTCTATTAGTGAAAAAAAGAAGAGTGTATAAATATGAAAGTAAATGACTTCAAGGTACCTATTATATTGAAATGTGATACAGTAATGTATTTGAATGACATTCATTTTAATATATATTGTCTATTATTAAAATTATTGAAATGCCATGATATAAGTGCATACTAAAATTCAAAGGTTATATTGCATTTAAAATATGATATATCTTGCAGAAGTGAAAGTGAACACACAAACTGATCATTATGGACTTCTACATTTAAATATATGCTATGCACACATGAAGGAAAAACATCTGTTAATATATACATTAAACAGACAGTCCCCATACATAAATGTGGGAGAAAGGAAAGCTGGAACTGGTAGAGTTGTCAAAGGAGGCAAAATATTTAAGAGTATTATAACTTATGATGAGCAATATTAATGTTCAAAATTGAATTTGAAACAAAGTGACTGAAATTAAGACATTCTTCACTACAATATAACTTAACTACTTGAAAATAAATGTATTTGAAAGTTTTGAATCAATATGAACTGCACAATTAGCTTCTACAGCATATAAAACCTGACCTATATGGCACAAGAATCTGAAGTATAATGGAAGCAAAACAATTGAAAATGGATTACACAGGGTAGTACTTGAACGTAGAAAGTTGGTGATGTAACGGGTGACAGGATGAGAAAAATAACTGTTATAATTAATCTGAGATTACTGGAATTGTAGACAATGTGCATACCAATGAAATTTACCAAGATTGTTAGCATAGAAGAATGTCTTCTTTCTTTAACAAAATGGGAAATTTGGATCAATACAAAATATCTCAAATTAAGTTTTTTCTCATACAATATTTATATTGACTCTTACCTTCCAAAGTATATACTGATACAGTGAATTAAATTAAATATATCAAGTAACTTGCAAATGATACCAATGAATTTATAGTGCATATAATTATGGATAATAATGAGTGACCAAAAAGTATGAGTTGAATAATCTCATTGTCAACCCCTGTCCATTTAACCAGAAATAAATAGAGCTCTATCATCAGAATTATCTGATAGCAGGAAGGTGGAAAAGAAAGTGAAAGAAAATGGAGATGAAGATCAAGAGAAGGAAGAGGAGAATGTTTTAAACTCATTCCATAGACTGAGGTTTATGACCATGATTTCTGAACATATTTTATATTCCTAATTTCATAATAAGACTCCAAGTGAACTCCCTCCTCTCATGATTTATATATATATAATTATCTCATCCCTCCGGTATTACCAGAGGATGTATAATCATATATGAAACCAAGTAGTGGCATAAATAATATATGGAAATCTCTTCAAAAGTTCTCAGGGAACAGGACAAATTTTTTCTATAGGGGAACACCTGCTGATTTGATGAAAGATAAAATGTAGCAACAGTCCCTTCCAGAATCTATAAATAACTAGCAACAATGAAAATAATATATATTATGTTCTTACAAAATAAACTCCTGGTTTTATAGAAATTGTCAATAATAGAAAATGAACTGCCCCTTGTAGTCTTCCTGAACAATTCATAGTCTCTCCTTGTCCAAGATTTTAGAAATAGTTTTAATTATCTTGTAAATTAAAAAGTCAATAGTTACATATTGCCATTTATTTCATCAGTATTTACCTTATCCTGAACCCTTCCTATTAATAGTAATTTAATAAAATCTGCATTTTCTTTACATTTTAGGAATGTGTTGAATCAGTTGATAATTTTGGATTTGCAATAAAGTATATCTTATATATTTATATCTGTGATAATCATGTTAGTCTGTTCTTTACTATTTTTAAAGGAAAATAAATGATACACAAGTTGCATGAAGTAAAACTCAAATCAATTATATGAAAAAGTCCAACATTCTTCATAAAGCCAACTTCATATTATCACTGAAATTAAAGCCCTAAAAAATATTTTGAGCAGTTGTTTAGAAATTTGCTGCTGAGTTAACAGAATAAATTAATCAGAAGTATTATTTAATTCACTAGAATTGATAATGAAGTATTTACTATTTATAAAAATATATATGCTTCGTTTATATTTTCACAATAAAATCTATTTGGTACTTAAGTGATAGTTTTAAAACGGTGACTCACACACAAAATGTTATTGTGTATAAATATTCAAAATCTATGCATCAAATGATAGAAAATTTAAAAATGCATAGAAACTAAAATTTATGCAGATGGTTATTTCTGTTTCTATTTAAAAATTTCCTTATTTCATTTTTATGTTTAAATACTGTTGGCAGATTATTTCACAAGTGTAATGCAAAGAATATTTTAAGCCCCTGCACAAACTTTGATTTTGAGAACCTAAAAAAGGAAGGGTTTTGATCTTAGCAAAAGCAATTATAAATAATAATATTCATTTGATGCATATTGAAAGCTGGTCTAAATTGTAATTGAAGAAAATGTTTTTAGATGTTTTTCATTTTGCATAAATTTATTATCACTATGGTTCAGTTTTTTTCATTTTAAAAAGTTTGCTTATTGGAAAGTTTGTGTAATTCTACTGCATGGCATATGTAGAAAGTCATATGATAGTACCTGTTTTTGCTAATGCGAGCAAGTCTCAAGAGGATTTTTGATTTTACAGCAAATGGCAAAAAGCAGAAATAGTGTTGAGTGCATGTTTTATGACAACTGTTCTAGAAGCAGCATACACTTCAAACAATGAATGTGACATCACCGTATTTCTTCTCTGGGGTCTACTTTACACAGGCTGTGTATTCATATCATTTCTGCTTTTGTTATAAATAAGCATTATTTTGTATGACTTGATAGGTTATTTTTTGTAGAATGCTGAAAATATTTTTTCCATTGTTTTTTGACATTATTTCAGCTTACCAACGATTTCTGACATTCTGCTTTTGAATGGTTGTGGAAATGTGTACTTTTGAATCTTTATCTCTATAAGTGTTATATAAAATTAGTCAATTTTTGCTTGTTTTTTATATAAATATGTATATATGTGCATATGTATGCATGTATTATAAATTGTTTTGATTGTTCTTTAGTCTATATTGCTATGCTATTTTTAGGACACTTCAGTCTGTGTGGATTTCACAATAATTCCACCACCAGTGTCCTCTAGCACTGCCATATTAACTTCATTGTCTTCATTCCCTCCTTTCAAACCTCTGTCAGCCACAGTTCTGTTTCCTGTTTTTGTTGTCATTTTTCTGTTTTACTGTTTTCTTTATACTCCACATATGAGTGAAGCCATCCTGTACTTCTTTTTCTCTTTCTGACTTATTTTGCTTAGCATAATTATCTCAATTTCCATTCAGATTGTTGCAAAAGGCACCATTTTTTCTTTTTTAATAGTTGCATAGCATTTCATTGATTATGTATACTATAATTTCTGTATCCAATCTTGACTGTTATTTAAGTTTATTTGCATTGAATCTTGGCTATTGTAAGTTGTATTGCTCTGAATATAGTGGTGTAATTTTTTTTTTCTGTTTTGTGTTTTTGCATCCTTTGGGTGTGTGCTTAGAATTGACCTGCTGGATCAAATTGTAACTCCATTATCATTTTCTGAGGAATCCCTATGCTGTTTCCCAAAAAGCTCATGCTAATTTATATTTCTATCAATGATGTAAGATATTTCATTTTTCTACGCACCCACTCTGCCACTTGTTTCTAGTCTTTTGATGAGCACCATCCTCACTGGTGTGAGGTTACACAGTGGTTTTTATTTGCATTTCTCTGATGGTGAATGAGATAGACCATTTTTTATGTGTCTGTGGTCGTCTGTGTTTCTATTCTAGAGAGGTGTCTATTAAATATTTGAGTAGGTTGTTTGCTTTTTTGCTGTTTTGATGTATGAGCTCATATATTTTGAAGATTTCTTGTCTAATGTATATTTGCAAATATCTTCTCTTCTATGAGTTACCTTTTTGTGGTGATTTCTTTCACTGGACAGAAACTTTTTAGATTGATGTAGCCCCAGTGGTTACCTTTGTCATAGGTGTCACTTCCCCAAGAATATCTTTGAAGTTCATATCATGAGTGTGTTTCCTAAATTTTCTTAATCCATGTTATCATTTCATTATTTCAGGTCTTATGAATAAGTCTTTTAACCATTTTGAGGGATTTTTGTTGTTTTTTTTGGTATGGCACTGATGAGTGATGTAGCTTCTCCTGTTTTGCAAGTGACTGTCCTTTTTTCTCAGAACCATTTGTTGAATAGATTTTTCTTTCTCCATTGTATGCTCTTGGCTCTTTTGTCATAGATTAACTGCCTAAATAAGTATGGTTTTATTTCTGAGTTCTCAATTTTATTAAAACACTCTATGTTTCTGTCTTTGCTCAATAGCATAATGTTTTGATGAGTTTTTCCATTCCTAGAGCAAATATTTTAAAGGATTTCCAATTACCTACCTTCATGAGAAAAATAAAATGTGTTAAATCATGCTTTTGGTTTCATTGAAATAGTAATTCATGGCTATTTTTCATATACTAGACAAAATTATAATTTGGAATTTCAATTACTATTGATAAGAAATTGTACTGTGTTTTCCATTTCCACTCCAAACCATTTAACAAATTTTGAGTTACAACACTCTTTAGAATGAACATGCTAACTTGATACTACTAAAAAAAGTTGAATTATAGAAAAAATGAAATAGAAAGCAATATGAAAAAATAATATTACATCAAACTATAAAGTTCTGTATAGAGAAAGAAACCAACACTAACCCAGAAAAGAATCTACTAATTGAGAGAAGATATTTGTACATCATACTTCCAACTCAGATTGCTCTCCAAAATATATAGCTTATACATATCAACAACAAAAGACAAATGATCTGATAACAGTTGGATGTAAGATTTTAAACAGCACATCCCCAAAGAAGATATTAAACAGATAGTAAACAGGCACCTGAAAAAAATGTTCAAAATCACTAATCATCCCAGAATTAAAAATGAAAACCACTATAATATATTACCTCACACATCTGAGAAAAGCATAATAAAAAGATTAGAACAAAATATTTTGGTGAGGTATGGAGAAAAGAGATTACTTATACCATTGCTGAGAATGTAAACTACTACAAGTCTTGTGGAAAAGCATAGAGAAGCCTCAAAAAATTAATATTGGAATGATCATATTATTTAGAAGTTTTACTTCTAGGTATATATTCAAATATATGAAAACTCTAATATAGTTAGATATACACATCCCTAGGTTCACAGTCATGCAATTCGTAATAGCCAAGAGATCAAATTATCCTAATTCTCAGCAGAGTAGATAAATGATATTTGTTGTATACACGCAATAGAATGTTATCTATCTATTAAAAAGATATAATATTGCTATTTGCAACAACTTGAATGGAATTTGAGCTGATTATACTAAGTGAAGTTAGAAGAAAATGAAAATGCCTTATGATTTTACTCTCATGAGAAATATAGGCAAAACAAAATGAAGTAACCAAACACCAGAATTCTCTGAGGCTCAGAAATTAAGACTGTGGCTACCAAACTTGAGGGTTGGGTAGAGAAACTGGAGTAGTGGGAATAAAGTGATAGAGGTGATTGGAACTAGAACTCTGGCATAGTATAATATACACGTTGACAGAGGTGAGAATCTATTCTCTTGAATCTTTTATAGTATTGCAAAAAAAGAAATGTTAATTTCAAAAAGGCAGTATCAGTTTTGATTGAAAAGGCTTCAAGAACTGTCATATTACTCAGATAACCGAATGCATAAATACCAGTGGCTGATATCAGCTAGACAAAAATTAGATTCACTATGACCAGAACTGAGCAAAATACCTTTCATATATAAGACATACAATACTAAAAATATAGGATGGTATTCTCTACCGTTTTTGAAATGAGGGAATCAGTGCTGTGAAATTTAACTAAGCTTGAATTACTCAACTTGCCCAATTTAAAAATGGCAGCATTAGGTACGAACCTAGGTTTGTCTAGTCCCAAAGCCCAGACACTTAACTACCATGCAATATCAGTAATTGTGTTTGGTAGGAAAGAATATTAAAGGAGAACTCATAACTTTGTCAGATTTTATTAGTATAGAGTTAAGGGAAAAGAAAATGAGTTTTAAATGATGTTAGTTAATGTACCAATGAAGTGTAGTCAACAGAGTAGGAGTATAAAAAGCATATTATAATTGTGATCAATAAACTAGTGGGATATTACATTTATAGAAGCAATTACATTAAGACAGAAACAATTTGAAATTTATTTTAGGAAATTTTATCCTCTCTTCCAGGTCATACGTGAGTGTTAAAGGAAATAAAAGAATCTCACTATATTATTAAGAAATGAAGAGAGAATAGTAATCAATAATCACTTTTAACTTACCCATGAAATGTATGTGACTAAAAATAATCTAAACATAAAAGTAATATTTGTAGATTCTCGTCAGTATCTTAAAGATGGTTGAAACAAATCTAAGTTAATTGAATATGAAACTTTTATACTAAACTAAATATAATGCTTGATCTGAGTAGTTTCTCCTCATCTAAGATAGATTTAACTTAAACCACTGACTTGAAGAATACTATTGAACTGAATTTATCGGCAAAAACTTCTTTCAGATTTCAGCATGATGATTCTCATCTGATATAGAAAATAATGATTTAGTTTTTCCTTCCTGTTAGATGTCAAATCATGCAGAAATTTTGTTGTATTTGCCAGTGGTAATTTGAAATCAATCAGTACTAGACTCCACGTTCTAGACACCATACGTCTCACGTCCATGGAGTGTCTTGATATTTATTGTGCTCTCTGTTACTCTATTACTGACCCTTAGAGTGGTTTTCTAGTATTCTAACTGGACTTATCAGACCGATGCATTCAAAAATACATGCTAATTTATTTCCTTTGTACAACATGAAAACAAATCTCTAGTGAGCTAGGTAGATCAGTGTTTATTAGTTTTATGGGACAGGAGGGAGAGTGAGTGTGATTTGCACGTAGGGATTGTTGAGGACCATGAAACAACTTTTAGGGATAATCCAGATGCTTATAATTTTGATTTAGTAATGGTTTCAATCTTGCGTTATATCTGAGAATTCTTCAAATTGTCCATTTTAAAATTATTTACTTATTGTGTATCACTTAGATATATTTCAATAGAGTTCTTAAATGAATGAGAAAAAAGGGGAAATATGACTTGGCTTCCTCACATCTCATACAAAATACCACAAAACGTCACTCTCATGTTCCATTTGTAATATTCATTTATGTTAATGATAAATATGACCTTTTATTAACATAGTCAATATTAATTTAGAATAATTTGTAAACCAGTGCCTTGGCTATTATTTACAATAAAGGTAAGTCTACACAGTTTAATTTACTTATGAAACAATTAACATTAACTGAAGATAATGTTTTGTCAATCACAGAGATTTTCTTAACCTTATTTCACTCAAGGATCAACAATTAAAATATTAATTAGAGCAATAAACATTATACTTAACCATGTGTTCATACTATTTTTCTGTTAACCATCTGTAACTTCTATTCTATTTTGTAATCTCTATATTAAATAATCATCCTCATAAAGCACTGTAATTGAGTCATCAAATATCCAATTATTTATTAAATGTCAGTTCAAACAACTAATTATTTTTTAAGAAGCATGTTTATTAACATTTAAAGTATACTTTTTTGAAAAAAAAATACTTTCCTTTGTTTTACAATTTCTTTCATCCCTTCTGCTTTCCCTCTCCCTTCTTTCACTTAACTGCTTAAGTGAACAAAACAAATAATATGTGCTCAAACTTAACTAGAGGTTTATATTCAATTAAAGTCATTATCCTTCAAAATATAAAAAAAATACTAAAAAATGTTTTATAAAGTTGTTAGGATAAAATCATATGCTCAAACCAATAGAGTAATATTGAGAGCACAGAAATAAACCTACACATATATGGGTAGTTACTTTTTGAAAGGAAAAAATATTAGGAGCACACAACTTGTAAAGGAAAGTGAATTCAACAAATAGTGAAACAATGAAGTAGAACAGTACTTAATTCTGACAGAGAAATTGATTCAAAGTGGATTAAAAAATTTTGTTAAAAGTCTTTCCGTTACCAGACTTTGGTAAGCTAATTAGGCAGCCAACAGTAAATATGTAAGGCATGTTGCTTTACAATACCAAAGAATGAAACTTATATAATGAAAGAATAGTAGTGAACTGTTGGCAATGATTCTAATGTACGTATTTTTTCTTCATTTATGATAAATACCTTAAAGCTACATAATGTTATTTTATATTGCTTCTTAATTTCAAAGCAGTTAGTTTGCTAATTTGCTTTAATGTGCTGTTATACATATTTGTTCTTGTAATGACGTAGGAGTTGATGTTACCAACAGCATGGATAACTCAGAAAAGAACAATGTTGATGAATTTAATGGACAAAATCAAGTGACAGATTCAACAAAATGATTGATGTCAACAGGTAATGAGGACAATGAGATTATCTGAGTATTCGCAAGAGAAGTCTACTTGATAAAATCAATCTAGATATTACGTTCATTTTCCAAAGGAAAGAAAACAGAATGACTTGATAACAAAAGGAGAAATTGAAAAGCTGCATAAACTGTTTCAAAGTAACCATTTAAAGGACAACGTCTTTAAATCATAAGGAAAATTACTTCGTTGTTATTTAGTCTTTATCCTTATTATATACATAAAATTAAAAATACATATGTTTAAAAGAAACTATTTAGTAACCAAGGTATTATATATATCCACAAAATTATATTGTATTAATTGTATTAAAATGTTAACTGTATTTTAAAATGTGGTATTATTTTAATCAAATTGGAAATTATATTTTATTTCATATCTCAAATTGAGATAAAAAATAGCTAGTTTAAATTAGCAAAAGCTTCTAATATAACTAGAATGGTCGATCCTTTTTACTATTGCTTAAACTTCAACTGTCTAATTAATAGCAACATCATGATTAACACTGAGCATTTTAAATGAAATTTAGAATGAGTGTTAGTAATTAATGACAAAAATTATAAAATGGTAACACTGAAATTGTTTTCATTTCAGTAAATGACCAGTAATAACTTTAAAGTCTATGATATATACCCATCTACATACACACAGGCACACACACCCCCTCACATATATATATGCCTTATATTAATGATATTCATGAATTTGCTTTTATGTGTGGACAGTGAAGTGATGATCAAGGTGAGCATTATGGCCTGTAACAACAGGAGCATAATAATTATACATAAAACAGGCTTGAAAAATGCAGCCTGGTTTATCAGAAAATAATCTTTCTTTTAAATATGCATGAAGCTGTAAAAGGACAATTTTCTATAATTCATCTCCCTACTGCATGCTATCATTACATCTTCCTGGATAAAGATATCATAATGAATTATGTAAATTCTTGATTGTGTTATCAAGCACTCTTGTACCTTGATAATCATTGCTCGATTCTTTACAATTTGGAAATAATGACCTCTAGAATACTAACAACTTATTTGTAATCTGTTCAAGGAATCAATAAAAAGATTGTTTTATGTGATTACAGAGTATCCTCCAATTAAAAGCTTGACAACAATACATTGAGGAGTAGAAATAACTCACTTCTGCTTTGTGCAAATTGTATATTTTTAATGTACATTTTTTGAAATATATTTGAACATAACAAACTACCCAATATTATCTAAAATAATCACATATTTGTATTGCCCGTGGAAAGATTAAAGTTTTGTTTTTGTTTTTTCTTTCAAGGAAAAATGTAGGCAGGAATGAAGGTGACTAGGCAGGTAGGGAGAAGCAAAAGAAGCATTTTATTTATTTGTTCTCATTTGTTGCTTCCCCTGCTAGTCCCAACCCTGGGTCATGAACCCAGGACCTTGGTATGTATCTGAGACTGCTTCTAGGGTGTACTAGACTCTTAGGTCACCAGGGCATGCCCAGCTTGAGTATTTTTCAATACTTCCTGTATTCTAGAAATCATAGAACTTGTGCTCCAGTTCTATCAACTAAAAGACAATCTATACAGAACTTATTACATGTGATCATTGCAGGTGAAACAACTTCATATATTACACAAATACTTGAAAATCTATATTTTATTTTGTTTGTTTATATTTTTTATTACAATCAGAATTTGATGCTTGTGATTTTATCTTCATTTTGCTTCTTTTTATAATAAATGCATCATTGAATACTGAATAATATCCTTAATACTGAATTAATATCCTGTCCACATATCTTTAAATATTTAATTTCTGAGAAACTATAGACCTTCTAAAAAGTATAACTCCTGCATTGTACTTACATTGACTAACAATCTTGATAAATACCTACTTCAAATGACAAAAGAAAATCTGAATGAAACAGCTCAATTGCTTCCAAATCTTGATGGGCATCACCTGTCATTTAAAGTGAATACAACTATTGCTCTCATAATTCGTAGATTTGAGCAACATGTGGTAGATTTTGCAAATGGATACATATAGCATTACAAAGCTTATGAAAAATACATTGACACTAATTTCCTGTAGTTAAAAATCTCCAGTTTTGTATACATATGTTCATTAATAAAATGAAAACTGATCATAATGTAAGTTGAAACACATTTTTTTAAATGATTGAAAATTTTAAGTCTGTAATTTAGATATTATTTGAGGTGTATAGAAAAGTTTAAAAACCTGTGGTTGGAACGTTTAGATCTTTTTTAAATAAAAGTTCAAAATCTTGCTCATTCACTTGAATTGATCTGTTAGCTGAACTTCCTTATCATTTTAAAAGTCACAAAACAAATAACATTGATAAAATCAATATGCAGAACACATGAAAAACAGAAAAGTATAGAAGGAGAGAAAAGAGGGAGAGATGGGAACATAGAGATATCAAGAAATAGAGTGAAAGAATGAGAGATTGATTGAAAGAAGACAGACACTGGAGAAATGATTAAGTGAGAATAAAAGTATAGCAATAGTGGATCATTTTGTTAATAAGAAAATACTGTGCTCATAAAAGGTTAGTCTGGTTTCGCTTAAGCAGACAATACAAAAATTGTTTTTTGTTTATCACTTTGTCAAACTCAAAAGTTCTAGTACCTTTTCTGATGATTCATTGTAATTTTCTACATTAAAAAAATTTACTTCTTCTTGGATGCTTTTTTCTTGCCTTAGTACACTGGCAGTAAATACCATAGAGAAGTAAAAGTCAACATCTTTTGCTAGTTCCTAGTCTTAGGAGGAAAATATTCAGACTGTCATCATTAAAGATGTTAGCTCTAAGTTTTACAAAGATTTATAATATAGAAAACTTTCCCTTTACTCATAAGTTACTAAGTGCTTATATCAAAAATACATTTTATTTTTGTCATTTTTGACATCTATTGTATATTTTTAATATATTAATATAAATTATGCAATGCCAATTTTCAAACATTAGCCAACTCAGTATTTCTGTGTTAAACTCTCAGATGCTTATGACAAAATTCTTTTAATATATTGTTTATATATTGGATTTCAATAACAACATTCAAAAATATAAAATTTTATTGTGTAATACTTTTAGATTTACAGAAATTTTGCACTAAGTATGTAGTTCCTGCATACCCCTCACTCAATTCTCCATCTTAATAACATGAATTAAAGATTTCAGTTGACTAGAAATTGCAAATATGTCTTCTTCTATTAACTTTTGGATCAGAACTAGTCACATAGTTCCATTCTAACAGAAGAAGGCAAGTAAGGAAATCTCATCATCCATTGCAACACAAATTTCAGGAATGACACCAGATCTGTGAATCATCAGGGCTGAAAATTGGGAGCAATAAGAGGTTGTGGATTTTAAGAAATGGTTGCTTCAAATACCACCATGCTATAAAACTTCAAACACTTAACAATATATTCACATTCACATGTGCTAAATGTAACATTACTAGCTGTTACAGTACACCTGGCATTTAACATAATTTATCCTTGATAAATCAGTGTGTTGCACTTATAGAACATAGGATTATGTTTCTACAACTCTGAAGATTTCATTCCTTTGCCTTTTTGCAAGGCTTCATTCTCAGTTGTGCATTTCTGTTTTTTAATTCTGAATAAAAATAGCTGGTTACCTGTTGTTCATTATCTAGAGTAATATTCCAAGAAAGCTACCCCTAAAGCGGTACTCATAACAGCAATCTTGGAAACTACCAAAACTTTCACCGGTAGTTTGAAGATATTTTTCACATGAGACTTACTACACATGTTAGTATTTCCTTTCATAAGAAGACAACTTCTCAGAAGACTTTAGGCTTCTGAACTATTGCACCTAAGTCTCCATAGATATAGGACTGATGATTTAAAAGGAAATGATGATAATTTCTTCATATTTGTACATAACTTACATTATCAAAATATTTTATGCCTATTTGTCTTTCTCAGTCAACTGGGATTTTGAACACCTTATAGAAGAGAAAGCAGTACAATTAATTTCTTTCAATTACTATTTATATTGTTCAAGTTCATAAATTCTGAAAGTCTATTATCTAATTGTGCCTCTGAACTTCCATTATTTACCAATCAAAGTATTTATATGTGTCAATTCCATTTCCAAATTACATTTATCAGTGAAAATCATTGTGTAGATCAATGCTTTATAATAAAAAATAAATTTACTTTTAAGAGCCATTATTAATATATACCAGATTAAGCTGAAAACTTCCTAATAAGAGAAATAATTATTTTCATTATTTGAGCTGCCCCTTTTATGTTTTGTACATAACATTAACCTATTGAATATACATATTTCTTTAGAATTTAATGATATAAGAGCCTATTTGTAACAGAATATATATATATACGTATATATGTGTGTGTATATATTTGTGTTGTATGTATTCTAGAATTTAAGTGATTCTAAAATCTAAAAACATAATTATAGTTGAAGCAGGCATGTTGTAAAGCTATTATAAAGGAATTGCTATTTGTCAAATTAAACCTTTTAGCGTCTATATTCCTTTAGCTAAACTGGTCCCTGGGCAATCACTGATCAGATTTCTCTTACTTTAGAAAAAAAGCAGTCATACATTTAGCTTAATAATTTAATAATTAAATAAAGTGAATGTACTATTTTTATCCAGTGCTTTATCTTCAATAGTTATTTTGAAATTTGTGTTAAGTACAAAAGTTTGTTCTTTTAAGTGATATATTGAACTTAATGTTTGAATATACCATTCATTGATGAATATGTGCATTATTTCCAGTTTATGACTATTAAAATATCTTCTGTGAACATTCATGTTTATGGTTTAGTGTAAAAACATGTTTTCATCATTTAGTGTTGTCTCTTTTATTTCCTGGATGAATATTGGCAAAATTGTCATTATTTTTTCTAAATGTTTAGATAGAATTAACTTTCAAGGTTTCAGAAAGTTTGCTGTTGAAATCACACAGGTGCTGTAGTTTGTTTTTGAGAAGATTTTGAGTTAAAAATTAAATTTATAGTTAGATGGTTTATTTTAAGTCTTTTTTTACCTTGTTTAGATTTCAGCAGTTTATGTCTTAAGTAATTTTATCTATTTATTTTTTAAAATATTTTCACATAAATTTCTCAAAATATTTCTTCGTAATTCATCTTATATCTGTACTTACTTCAGTCATAATGTCATATTTACTATTCTTAATACAGGTAACTTGAAGAACATTTTCCTGATTTTTCTTATCAATTTTTCACTTAATAGAATTCCTGCCTTTGTAGTCAGGTATATATTACTTTTTGTTTCTTATATTTTGAAATCCTGTAATTAGATTCATAAATCCATTTAGGCTTATTATGCCCTCTTACTAAGCTGCTCTTATTCTCTTGGCACTTTTTGTCATGATACTCTAAAATCTTCTTTAATATTATAGCTCTCACTTCCATTATGTTTTGGTTAGTACTTTCAGAAGATATATTTGCAATGTTTTATTTTTAATCAATAGTTGACTTTATATTTTAGCAGTGAACTCACTAAGAGTAATCAATGAAGTCCTGCTTTTAAAATCTAACTTAGTTACTTCATCTTAATTAAATGTAATGGAATTAAATTTCAATTCATCAACTCATCCATTCTGCCGGTGCTCACTCATTGCATATGACTAGTGACTATCATATGGACAAGGTGATGGACATTTCCATCATTAGGAAATACTCTTTGCAGGTTATTTTTGAAAATTCATGATGAAACACCAAAGAACCTACATTAGCATATAATCTTTCTTAATTTACAACTTTGAATAACCATTTGTTTCAGTTTCCTTCTGTTTAAAATAACCCTCCTAATATTACTTATCGCTAGGATTCTCACAAGAGTTAAAAGGTGTAATGTAAATAAAGTAATCAGGAAAGTGACCTGTGTATTTTATGTGGTATATAACTGAAAATTTCCAAATAAAATAATAATCATGTCTATTCTACTGAAGAACAATAGTCTGTTTTTATTTCATGATTGCCACTGCTTCAAAATTTCTTATATTTCCCTGTTATGTTGCTACTCCTGACAATTTACTTTTTCCTCAGCCTCCAAAACAAACTACCATGCAGATCATTTTGCTTTTCTTAAGCATGTAGTATGCATGCATGCATGTATGTACACACACACGCATCTGTATACAATAATTGTGGGACCAGTGCTTAACTTGTGTCAGTTCAGTCACCTACCTCTTCATCTCTTCCTTCAAGATACTTTTTCCACATGTCACTATAAACCTCCTAGCCAGCTGACCTTCTAATTTAATCTTCCAAATGAGACACTTTCAGGATTTCAAGGGAGCATGATTATTAATTGCTTTAGAATATAATCTTGAAATAGAGAAATTCCCAGCCATCTGATAAATTAGGGTCATTTTACAAGTCTTTCCAGTCCCATGAAAAAGGGCGACTAAAACTGAAATCTTCGACCTAGGTCTTTTCTGTTGTGTCCCAAATGAAATTCCTGACTTACTATGGGACACAACGTCCCTGGACACCTACACTGCCTCCATTTCATAAGATTGTGGCAGTTACTCAAAAGCAGAGTGAGGACAGAAGTAGGATTACTGAGGTGAAGTTGCTATTCATTTTCTGCAGCTTTTTCTTGTCGCTTCAGTGATTTTTTTCTTTTCTCTCCCTTAAAATGTCTTCCATTTTTGTCTTGAAGTGAAAATGTAGTCATTGACACTTTAATCATTACTAAAATATGCAGAAGGATTAAGTGACTTACACTACATTATCCTATAATTCACTGTTTATTCTATGATCCTCCAGGATCCAGTAAAAGGGCCCATGGCCTTCCAGAAGTGTCTTGATTTGCCTTGATTTAAAGGAAAAGCAACTTAGTTGCTTTCCTGAAGCAGGGAAGAAACAGCGACAGAAACAGCAACGACTCTCACCATTACTTTATTTAGTTGTCTTTCCTGCTTGTCAACATGTCCACATATTATCAAGTGTGCATTCTTTCTCATGCAGAGTCTTCCCCCACATTCTAGCCTCAGGGAATTTGTATGTCTTAGCACTTTTTTATGCTATGTTAGTCTCCTACCTGTAACATTTTCTGCGATTCTCCTGTTGACCTAACTTTCTTTATCTTCAAGTCCATTGCTCATAGCTTATTTTTATCTGCCATGTATTTGTTAACATATACATTATGCAACAATGTGTCCAGAAATGAATATTGGAGTGTTCAAGGTTATCCTGATTTTTCTCTCAATTGGAGACTATTATTATTGTCAGCTTACATTTCAAAAACAAAAACGAAACAAAACACCCTGTTAATACAATGCGATTGCAAATTAGGGTTTATTAAACTTTTTTAAAGACATAATTGGCATATAACTTAACATTAGCTTCAGATGTACAACATAAAGATTTGTTTCTTGCATACTGTTTGACTTTTGAAAATCACAGTGGGTAGGTCCAGAGGCCCCTGCATAGTAAAAAAATCCATGTATAACTTAGAATTGGCCCACTGTGTTTATAGATATGTGATTCCACATCTGAATTCAATGAATCATCATCTGAGGTTGGCTAAAATTGTGAATAAGGAACCTCAGATAGAAGAAAATCCTGCACAAGAAAGTCAAGTTGTTCAAATTGTTTTATTTGAGGACCACCAGTATTGCAAAATTATCACCACAATGAGTCTGTGTCATACCCATCACCAATTACAGTTTTGTTTTTCCCCTTGTGATGAGAACTCTTCTTTTTTCATTATTTATTTTTTTAAAATTAAGGTATTTTATTTCCTATTTAAAAGACTACCAAAGTGAATGGTTCTTCAAACTCAGGATTATGGGTGGGCATGTAAATGGCTAGACACAGAGTGCTGAGAACTATTAAGACCTACTCTCTTAGCACTTACAAAAACAGAATATGGTATCGTTAGATATATTCACTCCTCTGTCGGTTACATGCCAGGACTTACTCATTTTACAGCTGGAAGTTCGTACACTTTGTTAAGCCTGATCTATTACCCCCTAACCCTCACAACCCCCACCTCTGCCTCTGACAGACCACCAATCTGATCTCTGTGTCTATGAGTTCAGATTAACTTTGCTAAATTATCTTCCCTTGTTTTCAATTCCACATATAAGGATGAGCATTTGATATTGGTCTTTTATTGAGCATAATCCCTTGTTACACCCACGTTGTTACAAATGGCATGATTTCCTTTTTAATAACAGAATAATGCTCCACTGTGTGAGATCATTTTGCAATACCATTGGCCATTGAAAATAAAATATATATAATATATATTATTTATGTATATATCATTATTGTAATATATGTTATATATATACAATATATAAATATAATATATTATATATATATAAACATTTTGTTCATCCATTCTTCTATCAGCAGATAATTTTGCTTCCATGCTTCCATATCTTGGATATAGTAAATAATGCTACAATGAATATGGGGATACCAATGTCTTTTCAAGTTGTTTTCAGTTATTTCAGTTAAACAGCAGGAAGCAGAATTTCTGGATCATTTAGTAATCCTATTTTAAGTTTTTGAGGAATCCTCATTTCGCATAGTGAGTGCAGCAGTTTACATTTCTATGAATAGTACACAGAGTTATCCTTTTCTACATATCCTCTGCAACACTTGTTGATTCTTCTCTTGATGTCAGCCATTCTAATAGGTGTGAGGTACTACTGCATTATGGTTTTGATTTATATTTCTCTGATGATTAGTAATATTGAGTTATTTATTTATTTTAGATATTAACCTCTTTTCATAAATATGTTTTCTATTCAGGAGGTTCCCCATTTTTTTTCTTTTTTTTTTTTTTTGCTGTGCTGAAACATTTTAGTTCTGTGTATTCTCATAAATGTTGTTTTTTCTTTTGTTGCCTTTGCTGATGTTAAGGAAACTACAATTTATGCTTTTTTAATATTTTTACTAAAGTATTATGTTTTCAGGTCTTCAATACACTTTGAATCAATTTTTGTAGAGAGGATAAAATAATGGTCCAGTTTCATAATTTACATGTGACTTTACAGTTTTCTTGTTACAAATTTATTGAAGACACTGACTTTTCCCCATTGTATATTTTTACCTTCTTGTAAATTAATAGAATGTATCTGAGTGAAAACAACACTTTCATAGTATTTCCCAAATAACTGATTCACTAAGTGTTATGTAGATACAAATCTTTTGTCCCCACGAGCATAAAATAGATTTTGTCGAATGTCATAATCATGTTATGCTTCCTCCAGTTCTTGAGAACCACAGTTTTAAAGAGTAAATTAATAAAGATGCTTGGAAATTTTTCTTTCTTTTTTTTTGGAAGAACTTGAAAAGATTTGCATTATTAAAAAAAATAGTAGAATTTTCTAATGAAACAAACTGGTTCTAGGATTTTTTGGGAGGAAGCTTTTTATGACTGCTTCAATCTCCCTACTCATGATCAATCTGTTCAGATTTTCATTGTCTTCCTGTGTCAGTCATGAAATGTTACCCATTTATAAGAATTGTCCTTTTCCAGGTCATCAATTTGGTGTCATATAGAGTTTTCACAAACTCTCTTATGATCCTTTGTATTTATGCAGCATTTGCTTTAACTTATCTTATTTCTGATTTTATTTGTTTTCTCTCTCTGAGTCTGCTCAAGTTTTATTTTTTAATCCTTCAAAGAACCAGCTATTGAATTGATTGATTTTTTAAATCGATCTGATCTCTATTTTATTTCTGCTCAAATTATTGGATTATATGCTTTCTTTCTCTATTGACTTTTGGTATTATTTTTTCATTTTGTCTACTTCTTTTAGGTATAGGTTTAGGTTTTCTATTTATAAATATTCTTATTTTCCTGGACAGGCCTGTATTGCTATACATTTCCTTCTTGGTACTGTTTTTTGCCACATCTCATATGTTAGGATAGTCTTATCTTTTGTTTGCTTTGACTCCAAGTGTGCTTTTTGTTATACCTTTGATTCCTCATTTACCTAATAGTTTTTTTTTTCTTTAATAAAAAGCCGCTTATTCTTCACACATTTGCAATTTCCCCCTCTTTTCTCTTTTGGTTGATTTCTATTTTTATGTTATTGTGATACAAAATAAATTTTTATGATTTCAAACTTTGTAAATTTATTGAGACATGTTTTGTCTCCCAATATATAGTCTATCCTTGCAAATGTTCTATGAGCACTTGAGAAGTATGTGTAGTCTATTATTTAGGGGATAAAATGCTCTGTAGTTATCTATTAAAACCATTTCATGTAATTTGTTATTTAAGGCCATGATGGCTGAGCGACAAAGAAGTGGCATATATGTGATTAAATACTACTTAACTATTAAAGGGTAAAATCTTGCTGTTTTTTACATGATCTACCTACAGGAATCATGCTTTGTGAGGTAAATCAGAAGGAGCAAGAGAGATAGTATATGACTTCACTCATATATTACATAGACATATTAAACAAATAAGTAAATCAAATAAAAAAAGTCTTTGGTCTATACAGTCAAATTAGTGGTTACCAGAGAGAAAGTGGGTAATTGAATAAAAGGAATGTTTTATATTGTGAAGGATAGAATTGAACTGCTGGTGGTAAAGTTAATGTATACAGAAGTTAATTTATGATAATATACATACTAAACATACACAATTTTATGATGTAATATTCCTTCAGTAAAATTGAAACATGGAGTTTAGGCTATGCAATTTTATTTAAAGAGTTGCATTTTTTCACTTCTATGTTCTTGTATGTCTTCATTCAAATTATCATGAATCAGTAATATCACAGATCTTAGGAGATTAGATTTTATTTGAATTAATATCATTATTACCATAATGATAGCTATATAGAGATATACTAAATATTGGAAATAGTTACATTTTTTCAAGAGGTCACTGCTGAATACTTATTGTATATTAGACTAGCTCTGCTTAAAGTTTCCATATTTATTTAGCATATGTACCACAAATTAGTAAGGATTTTTCATAACTGTGATAAGCAGATAACTAACATTTACATTTAAAATATTTTACTTTCATAATCATGAATTAACTATGCTAGGCCTTATCTATGTCACTTCTTATTAATGCTTTTTTTAATTGATTTTAATGAAGGAATATTGCTTAAATAGACTTAAGGTGTACATCATAGTAAATCTACTTCTATATATGATACACCCAATTTACCATTATTTCATTTTTCCTTCACTATATAACTAACCCCCTGTACCCCATTTGCCCCTGCATGCTTAAATTGTACTAAAGCTACTGTAATATTTTTTGTTTGACATCAATATCTAAAGAATAGGTTTGTTAAGTAGGTTCAAGGAGAAGGGTTCTCTAGATATGCATTTATTAAAATTTATTTTCATCTGATGGCATGTTGCTGTGCATATCTGTAAATGTATGAGACTGTGTTTAACAAAATAAACTAAATACAACTATTTTACTGAAAATAATACCTCCCTTATTAACTTCAGAGAAGTTTGTGGGAAGACTGCACTGAGTTCTCCCATGTTGAGTATTTAAGAATAGACCCTACTGATACTTAATCAAACTAGCTTAATTTGTTTCTTTCATTGCTACCTTTTGCAACATTTTCTTTTTTCCAAGTTTAACACACCTGCTGGAGCATGTATTCTGCCTTTTAATGAATGTTTCAAGTTTAATAGCCAGAATTATAATCTGGTTTGCCTTTCCATGTGTAAATACGCATATTATCATTTTCATAGGTTTTCAAATTACGTAAGCTTTTGAAAACCTTGAATATAAAACTCACACAATTTTCAAAATTATCTGTATTCTACATAATGCAATGATCATTTTAGAAGTATAATCTGAAATTATTTGAAAATGTTGATGACTTGTGACTTCTGACATGGACTTTATTGTTTAACCTATTGGCCATTCAGGGAATATGCTGGAATTTGGGGCCAAATTCTGGGGGATTATGAAAAATCCCTGAGGAAAGGCTGGAGTTTGTGTCTTTTAAGAATAAGCATAGTTTGAGTGGTTGTTGAAATTATTTTTTACTTTGTTTTTCATAGGTTTGATAATTTACACACTACTTTCCAAAGTCCTTTAACATGATAAGTATTACAAAGTAACCAAAGTAGTATCTTTTCTGAAATAGTTTGTATAATTATACTATCATTACCAACAAAAGAACTGTATTAATTTAGCTATGAAATTTACACAATCAAACATTTCTTCTGGGAATTTTATAGTAATAAATTATTTTTAATTTTTTTTTTTACTGATAATATAGTGAGGAGGAGGGAGGAGAGAGTTAATTAACTCTTTAATAGGGACACTGGCATAATAACAAGACTTGTCTAAAGGGAAAATGAAAGTGAAGTATGTATAGCGAGTTAATGGAAGTCTTCTTGAAGATGTTCAGTTCAGTTACAAAATTAAAGACGTTCAGGACAACAAACTAAATTTTGGGATTCCCTGGTGAGTGAAACTTAATTGCAACTCTATCACCAGTTCATTTTCATCTCACATCCCCATCAGTTTATTCTAATTGTTGCTCTTGGCTTGATAATAGGTACAGTTGCAAAAATGCAAAGTACCCTAATCAACACTAACGAATAATTTTATTAATACAAAAAGGGACGGACTCCCTTCACCAAATGTTAACAGGGTTGGAAAGTGTAGGTTGCTACCACTACCTCGCATAACACTGAAAAGCCACACTGTAATTCCTTTTGCCTTCTTCAGTAACTGATAATCATAAAACACATACAAAACCGTAATTATGACTATTCACTATTATGTTTCATGATTTAAGGGAATTTCGGTCACTCTTTTTTTCAGATTTAGGGTTTTCAATCTTTTTCTTTTCTTGACTGCCCACATTCATGCCTTCTCAAAAGCTGATCTGATTCTACACGTGGAATGAATGATGGTAGAGGGCTTCATTTTCGTCATAGCAAGAAAATAGAATCTTCTGGAGCCTTTTGTTCACCTTGCTCTCCTGATGCCCCTGATGAGCTAGACATTATTCACTTTGTTTTTTGTACTTCCTTTCCAGTGTATGCTTTTTGGTGTTCACTGGTTTTGAATGAATTGATTCTATTCTGTGTATCAGCACAGCAGGAATGTCACCTGTTTTATTCTCTGATACTATATAACACATTTTTGATGTTTGGAAGTCACTTGAGTTTGTTCCGGGGTGGCTTACATAATCACAGCACACCACTCTTTTTACTTGAAGTCCTTATAGCATGCTGTTAAATGAAAGATTGCCCTGTGAGACTTACCACATATTCAGCTTTGTTTAAGAAGTAGGTGCGATCTGTTCTATCCAAAGTTCCCAAAATTTAAGGGAATTTTATCATCTTACTGAATCCTTCGCTGTGATTTAAATGAGTACTGTTGTACTCTTTAGGTTTCATATCTGCTCCTATTTTTTTTTTACCTTCACCAGGAAAACATGTGCAATGTCAAGGGTGGTCTATTATTATATTTATTATCTTTATTTTTATGGCATTACCCTTATGTACTTATTATTTCTGAGTATAGCATTTTAAATCGGAAGATAATACTTACTTATCAAAATGGTTGGAAAGGGAATTAGGAACTTTACTTTTTTGTTGTCTCTTTCAATTTTCATGCTCTCATTTTATCATAAATGACACTGAAACACTGAATACAGTCGAATGTTTGAATGTCACAGGGGACATAGGAAGGATAAGGGCATAGTTCGATTTCTGAACAAATGACTGAAATATTATATCCATACCAAAGTCCAGTCATGAGCTGATCTATCCACCCTTTTACAGAAAACTTCAATAAGCATGAATTTTTGCCTCTAAACATTACTTGTGTCTAAAATTTCATTGCTAGTTTATCTCTTTAAATTTATCTATCTTTAAGTATCAAGTAATTCTCTTTGAATTGTTTCCCAAACTTAAAGCAACCAATTTGCTAAATAATTTTAGAGGAATAACATTTTTTGAAAATTATGTCATGATTTAGTTGAATAATTTTAGTCAAAAATGTATTATTGCTTCAAAGAATCATCTTGCTTCCACATGCTATTACACTTTTCTTCTTTATAAAGATAAATAAAGGCCTCAAGGCAGGCCCATCCTTAACACTTACAAGAAAGTTGGGCTATAATGGCGGCCCACATACCATATGTCCAAATACTTAAAAGTTAAAAATCAAGTCAACAGATTGTGAAATGAAGTATATTCTGTTTCTATTATGACAAATATAAAGTCCTGGAAATTCAGGTTTCATTCTGGAAATATTCAACTTATTTTAATGTCAGGCTGAAATATGACATTATGGAGAGACATAACCATAACCTCCAGACTACATTTCTTCCCCATTCATGACTCCTTTCTGTCTTTTAAGAGACTTAGAATACATGTAAGGAAAGTTACCCTCATGACCAAAGCTTACTCATATAATCAGAAAACAAGTTCTCTTGGCCATTGCTTACAGAATAGACCTGGAGTAAAGGCCATGCAGAATCCATTACTAATTTCAGAACCATTCTGAATCAGAATTTGCCCTGGTTACCTAGAACATGATTGTCCAAAATGGAGGCATAGATTAAGTGAAAATGTTACCTTTACCAATGGGGAATGGTGTGTGTAGAAATGGAATCCAGTAAGGCTTCAACACAAGTGGCTGACTCATTTGACCTTTTGATCTGGACAAAAGGCAACAATGTCTTGCCATGTGGAAAATTAGCCTTGATGAAGTCCTAGTCTCCAGGTCAATTATTCCAGACATTATGGAACGAAAACATTCACACATAGATTTAAGTTTATTAAACATGCAACTTATCAAAATAATTGGAATGACTGAAATGCACTGAGAGAAACAAGGAGAAATACTAGGAAGATAAATATACCTAGAACGCAGTACACATGAGTGGAAGGATCACACTATCTGGACTTGGAGTTACGCAATGCACATCCACCTTCTTGTTCTTCCTTCATCCTCCTTCCTTTTTCTCCTTTTCTCTTCTCCTCTCTCCCCTCTCTCATAATTCTCCCAGTCATCACCTTTTCCCTGAAGATTTAGTTACAAGAAACAGTCATAAGGGGCCCCAAGAGATGGAAGATGACTCAACATTAATGATACACATGCATCTTCTATTAGAATGATTCATAAGTAGAGGCAAAAATAGTCCTTGCCTGTACCTGTAATTTGCCCACCATCCTGATGAACAATTATAAGCTTTATCTGTGTTTTTTGGCCTTTGTACATAAGAGCAGAAGAGGGCAATATAAATGTCACCAATAGGTGACCAATTTAAGGGAGACAGTCATTAGTCCATAAGTGCCACATTTAGGAATTGTTTCATATCTTTCTTATATTTAGCTTACTGTACATTTAACACACTTATGAAATATGTCTAGGTCTCTTCTACCACTCACTCACTGCATATACTTAAAACATCCAGTGAGTGTACCTATAGACCATGAGTAAGTTACTTCTTGTCTATGTTTAAGTGCCTTTATTTAAACCTTTTCATTTTTTATTATTTATAGTGAAATTGAGTATTTGCAAATAGTATAGCAGTTTTGCATCATGTCATAATGTTTCTATCTATTAACACTAATAATTGTTTTGGGAATGGTCTCAATGAAAAACTAAATCATTAATCCTGTTAGTAGCTAAATCTTGTATTTGTCATCTTGACATAGTTAACTATAATATTTTGAAAGCATTTTATAGTAGACACACAATTTAACATAATAAAATCTAAAATAATCACAAAAATAGATTTTTTTCATAAATACCATCTACCAAAACTTTAACTTTTTCTCCTCCTGATCTGTATGTAAGACTATTGCCATAATAAAACACATCATTGCTTTACAATAGAAAACAAAATACAGATACTCATCAATATCTTTTTCCGCTTTTTTTTTTTCTTTTTCCCACATTTATTCATAAATTCTTCATTGGAAATGTATAAATTTAAAAAAAAGAAATATCATGTTTTATCATATGCATTAACAAAAGACAAATTTCAGCAGATGAGAAATGTTCAAATCAGAGTCAAGGTGGATTTTATACGAAATATGTTTACTGTTCCTCTTATCAATCAAAAGGAATAGAGACAATGTTATATTTAGTTCATCAGCAATAAGCATTTCCATGTTTGTAATGTAATTCACGACATGCTTTTATTCTAAATACTTGTCAGAGTCTATTAAGCATCATTTCTTTCAACTTCACCTTTCAAATAGATGTGAACAAATAGCATTTGAATATTTAGTAGTTTCTGTTTTACAAAAAATCTTCATTAGTCCATATTTAGCTAAAGCTGTTCAAGCAATGAATGTCTGCATTTCAGAGCTAGACATCCAGCGGCAGAAGGCTACATTAATTTTTATTTTTCACTCCACTAAACTAATTGGAAGGAAGTTCATAGAGTTTTAAAATTCTTCATAATAAAATCTTCTGTAATTAATTGGTCACAGTAATTTACATGAGGTGATTTTTCATTTAGATTTTTAGTTTCATTCATTTTACCCATATATTCATATGCAAATAAGCTATTATATAATTATCTTTGCGATAGAAAATGGCAATATTAAGATTCATTAGTATGATTAGAATTGATTGAATTGCAGATGCTAGTATACCCTTTTTTTATGTAGTTTACTTCTTTTCTATGATACTTGTAGAATGTAGAATTAAGTTAAATCTACATCACATTTTATAGTACATAGTCATCTTTGGTCAGCAAAAGTCTAGTCTTTTCTTGTGTTGAAATGTGTTATGAACTCCGGGATTCTTCTCTGAACAAAACAACCAACTTTCCTCTATCATTATAATGGTGGATACAAAAGACTGGTGATAGATTTTTTAACACATATTTTTCAGTAATACATGCTACAGAGAAAAATAAACGGGGCAAATAATATGAAATATCGAGTAGGACAATAATAGTTCTCAGAAAATTATCCTGTTTTATGCTAACAAAGAGAAAAAAACAAAAGAAGTCATAAGATTATTAAGAAAAGATAAGATTTAAGAATAATGATAGTAATGATAACAAAGTAATAGTAATAGTTAAGGAAAGAACCTGAATGGTGTCTAGCAACTACTCTAACATAATTGATACATCAAGATAGTATGTTAGGTGATACAACTGGGGATGGAAAAATCATATAGAAACATTGGCTAGGTTAGTATTTTGACTTTTACTCTCATTGAGAGAAAGTTTTACAAATCTGAGTAGAGAGGAGACATGATTTGATTTGTTTTTCAGCAGTTCAATTTGACTGTATTGCAAAGAATAGACTGTAACAAAGAAGGAAAGAAACAGGAATAATAATTTGGTCCTTTTGCAAAAAATGCAGGTGAGGTATTGCGGTATCTGGACCAGGATGACAGCAACAGAGGAAAATATTTGGAGTTACTAAGTACATGAATCATAGTTTCAGAGGACCTGGTTTCTGAACCCAATTTGTACAGTGTTATATAATATTGTAAATGTTATGTAGCATCTTATGATTTAACTATCCTTATCCATACATAAAGTTTTTATATGTAAAAACAAATTAATATACATAAAGAGTAAATTATAGTTTCTGGTATAGAATATAATATAAATAATTTGATAAGTATTTAATATTAGGTTAAAATATTTGACATGACAGAATAAAAAATGAAATGTAAATATTTTCAAAATTACTAAATCACTCATTTTAGAAGGATGACTCTTATAGTGTATGAATTATGTATTATAATCAAATGAAATAAAATTAAAGGGGATAATTTTCTGAATATATCTTTTTAAAAAGATCTTTTAGAGTCCTACTAACGTTCAACAACTAAAAATATTAAAATCATAAAAGAAAAGAAATTAATCACTTATTTGAAATGAAAAAATAATCACACCACACAGAAGCAGAGGAGGGACTTAAATCACTTTGGACCACAATGTTTTAGTCACCTAATTCAGCTGAAGCCAAAAGAACAGTGAGCAAATTTTGCACTTTAATTAATATAATGTTTCTCCGAGTATTATTTAATATTTTGAAGTTATTATATGTGTATGCTGGTATTAATCAAATATGCTAATATATTACGGCTAATTAAATATAACATATATTAGAGGTACCATTATGAACTTTTTTTATATAGCTTTAGCTATATCGAGCAAAAGAGAAGTAGATGTCTGTTAAGAAGATTCTTTGCAACAAGGATGGAACTGGAGGAGATCACGTTAAGCAAAATTAGCTAGAAAGAAAGTATAGGATGCTTTTATTTATATGTGGAGTACAAAGAAAGAGAAAAAAAAATTAACAGATAAATCCTAACAAAACTCACAGGACGTAAGACTGTGACGACCAGAGGAGTGAATGGAAGGGTAGAAAAAAAAAAGGTACAAGGTAATGTAAAGATCACTAGAACTCTGATTGCCAGTGTGATGTAAAATGCATATAGATTGAAGTGTAAATTCAATATCTGAAAATGTATATAAAATAACAGGAAAAAAGATATAATTGAACTATTTAGAAAAATAAAATAAAGTAATATTTTAACTTTAATTCACATATTTTCAATTATATTTTATATTCCATTTGTTATATTCCTCCCTCTTCTATTAATATTCATATTTTTATCACAGAAAATAAATTAACAATAACATACACATGACTATCTTACCACAATTCTCCCTGTTATGTTCTGTTTACATTTCTACTCACCGTACGACACAAGGTATCTTCCTCTGTGTTACTGTAACATATAGTAGTTATCTATCCTATATAGCAGATAAATGCTAGTGAAAAGAGAAATGTCAACTTTATATTACATACTTCTGTGATTAGTAACATCAAGAAATAATGTTTAAAAGACATGAAAAATTTTCAAAATAACTTATAGAATAATTTTTATTTTATGGATTTATATTCACTATGTGGATAATAAATCAGAACCTAAGAACACAGTATGTTCTGAAATGTTAGTAAAATATTATGAAATCAAAATAATTTGCAAATTTTAAATCAATGTAATATTGCAATGAATTTTTTCAATAGATTTTAACTATGATTTTTATTATATATGTTTTTGCTCACATCTTAAGACATATGAAAACTAAACATTTAGAAAATGAAAACAAACCAATATTCATGATGTTCAGAATCTGATACTTCACAAAGACTTCAGTTTAATCTCATATCGCAGTAGAATTATTATTTTGACATAAAAACATTTCTTGATTAGATTTGAGGACATGGTCATTCTTAACTGCATACTCTACCCTGTATCATTTTTTAGAAATGACACGTCACTGTCTCAGGTTAAAAAAGGGAAGAGAACAATAAAATACACAGGCTTTAATATCATTTTAAAAGTGAACCTCCAAGACCGTAACATAAAGCACTTCATTACCTAGAGGTGAAAGGAAACTGGGTGAAGAGAATAGCAGTAAGGGGCAATGTCACTTTTCTAAATTCTCTTTTGTATACTTCTGACTTTGGAAGTCATCATAATTTTTCACATACCAAAATAAAGTTATTAAATATAAAACAATGAAGAAACAATACTTAAAATGAAATACAAGGAGGACAAAGCAACCAAACCATATTTCAAATGAATTACATCACAGCAGTGAAGAATAGATAAACAAAGGGAAACAGCCAACTAAAGTATGAATTCAGTTTTTAATCAATATACTCTCAGACTAACGGGACTAAAATGTATTATGAATTCTAACTTATAGACTTTTGTTTTCTCTTTTTTACATAAGTTTTGAAATTGCTATATTCTGAACTGACTGGCAAATAAGTAATATATTTTAGATAATTCTCACTGACAAGGAAGGAAAACACACACACACACACACACACACACACACACACACACACAGAGGGAGAGAGAGAGAGAGAGAGAGAGAGAGAGAGAGAGAGAGAGACTCCTCTTGTGTTGATATAAAATAGGAGCTATCACTGTGAAGTCATTATTTTAAGACTAGAAATGTAGCTCAGTCTGTATGTATATATTCATATGCACTCACATACATACACACATGTGAACACAGGTATCTACTTCCTAACTCTGTCCCCTAGTAACTTGAGAAGCAATGTGACCAGAAAAAAAGGGTACCATTAGCACTATGGTCTTGGATCCAAACATCACTCTTCTTAAATAAGAAACAATAATCTTTGGAGAAATGATTACCTCTTGGGCAAAGATATAGGTATAAAATTGGGCTGAAACATCTTCCAAAGAAAGAAAATAAATGAGTAATCAAAGAAAAATAGGTGCATGTATGAAGGACAGACTGGCCAGTTTGGAGAGGTAACCAGTGGTAGAAGAAAGATATAATCTAGTGATTGAAAGAAGAACTCATTAAACACACTTCTATAAAGAAATGAATATAAAACTAAATACACACACAAAATATGGTATAACAGGAATAAAAATTCCCTTGCAAAAGAAAAACAATTCATTTATTGATAAAAAATTATGGAACTAGGAAATCAATCTTTGGCAACCATCATACAAATTACTCAGATTAGAATCATGAATACTAAAACTAATGAGTTAAATTGTCAGCTCATGTGTTTCATTTAGTTGCATTTATTATCCTTTAATCTGGAAAATTTCTATTTACATATTGTTTGTGGTTTCTTGCTTATCATATATCAAGTTATTATAAGTGCATAAATATATACTGTGTACATGCAACCACAATAAATGTGACCCTAAAGCAGCTTTCCTTACTAAACTCCTTGTTCATGAGAAATAGATTTAAAAAAAATGTATTCTTTCATTGTTTTAATGTATATAAAAGTGAATTACCCTTTTTACCTTCCCACTTTTTCTTTCTCTATCTTTAAAATATCTGATTTTTCAAAGATCATGTTAAATGTATAACACCTCTACTGTTTTATTTTAATGTTTATAGAATTTTATTATTGTTTTGCATATTCAAAATATTTGAGGAAGTTAGTATAAATTATTTATTTATTTAAAAGTTTCTACTCATTCCTGAATGAGGACTATGCCTTATTCCTGTCTTTATTTATTTCAATCATTCAATGCAATTTTTCCCTGATTTTCTTGTGCTAAACAATTTCTTTAATTCAGATGATTCTTGGTTTTATCTGACATCGATAATGAATATTAGTATGTTTATACAGTCTCACAATATCTTCCCACACATAAATTATTATTTGAAAGGAGAAAATAAATACATTATATGAATATCTGTATGTATATGTGTCTATATATGTATATAAATACATAGACATGTATGTATGCATAGTAAAAAGCTATGCAATAATCAGAAACAGATTAAGCTAGAGCAATACATAGTTCTCATAAACAAATTAATATCTGAAAAAGATCATATTTACAGTAGGCTGTTATTTATGTACTACATAGTAACAGTCCTATGAAAAGTACAAATTTTATCTAGTTTTCATAAAGGGAAAGCAATAAGAATTAGAAAAAGAGATTAAAGTTTTAACATAAAAAACTAAAAATTGCAGAGGCCACACACACTGTCTGCCTCTAATAATCCATGCTGAATGTTTAAATTAGCACTGTATACCTGATACCTGATAAAACACATCAACACCAGAGAGCTATCATGAGCACTTTGGTATTTTTATTGAAATCAGTATTGTTCAGTATTTTCTCATTCCTAAAAACAGAATTGCATTCAATAATTGCGTATGTATATGTACATGTTCATGCATGTATGGTGGTCCCTAATGATATTCATCTATTAATATTTAAAATTAGAGAAGTCAAAATATTTGTTATACAAAATAATATTAAAGAAGTAATGATAAAAGACAGTTCTAACAAGAAAAGTACTGGCTGAATATTTGAACATATGTGTACTTTTCAAAACATGTAGTAATATTAAATGGTCTTAGTGCCTGAAATACATTTGTGAGGGTTGTGAAACAAAGAGTTCTATGTAGAATTTTGGTAATTTTGTTAGTTTAAATACTTCTTCCAACAAATCTCTAAAATTTCATAGCTAGAAAGTAGGGCTAAAATTTCAAATTTTACTATTGCAAACCAATTAAGTGTCCATATATCAGAATTTCTCAAAGTATACAATGGAACACAGAGTCCCTCTGAAGCAAGTATGTTATTGTCAAATGCCTTTGGTAAATCAAATAATACATCCCTCTGAATATTAAGAATGATAAGAAATAATTTTTGAAATATCTAAATAAGCAAAGTAATCTACTTGCTTTATAATATGATATATTCCAAGTGTACAAATTCATTGGTGCACTTATAGTTATCCAATATATTAACATTTTAAAATCTCAGTATTTTTTGTATCTGAGAAGTTTGATATATAAAAATTCGACAAATAGACATTTTAATTTTAATGACAATAACCAGTAGAGCGAGTGAAAAAAAAATCACACCAAGCCCTAAATACAGAAAAAGCAGCTAGATCATTTAAAGTACAACCATCTCATTTTCAGAGAAAATAACTTAATGTTCCCATTCAATTCAAAGTATGTCAGTAGTGTCATCTTCATATATGAAGTTCAGCATATTTTATTTGTAGCTGTTTGTCCATAATGTAATTCTGATTTCCTAGCTTCAAAGAAAAAAATCCATATATACTGTAAATCAGAGTTTTAGTAAATGACTAAATTTCACCTATGGATTTACTAGATGAAAATGTAACCATTAGTCACATACACTCAAGATATAGAGCCTTTCTCAACAGACTTAACTTAAAACTCTAAATCACTTTGGAAATGTTTCTGTATTCTTGAGAGAAAATTGAGTTAAAAACTTCAAGAAATATACCATATTTCATCTAATTCAAAATTACAAAATCCTCTAATATATTTGCTTTACCTAGAAACTCAATTAAAGGAAGAATTAACAATTGATTAAAAAATGCAGTCAAGAGAAATTTTAAGGCAGTTTTCTACTAGTTACAAAAATGTTTTGACTATATATTCATATAAAATAAGTACTTTTCGTACAGAAATACATTGTTTGTAATTTCTCCCTATCATTTTGATTGAGTTTTAATCAGAGCACGGGCTCCAATTTTGTAACAATTTAAAATTAATATCATATAAATAAATATTTCTATTGTACTTATATTTTAAATTGTATTTGTAGTTATAAAATAGCCCATCCATGAAAGTTATCTTTATCTTAACAATTGACTTCTTTTCAAGTTCTGTTAAGTAGGTTCCTAGAGGATGACAGAAGAACTGGGAGGAGGTGAATCTGGGATGTAACTTGTAGGATTCCAGCTGCTTTGTTACCTCTGCTCTCCAAGGTCCCAGTTCCTGCAGAGCAGCTCCCATTGTGCCCAGTTGCAGTGGAACACACAGTGCAAACTGTTCCATGGAAGTCAGATTTCAAGATGTAAATTTCCATCCAGATTGTTACTGTTTTATGTATAAAGTGCCTGACAAACAGTTCCTGTGGAAGGAGAGAAAGGAGCCAGAAGTAGGCAAATTGAGAGGTTGTAATACAGCCACAGCAACAGTTCTGGCTGGCTTCACGGGGAGATACTGAGCACAGACAACCCTTCAGCGTTGACCTGAATGAACTGAGATGATGGTGCTGTATGCTCTCACTAGTCAGTTATTGAATTCTAGTTTTCTTAAAAAAAAAAAAAAAAAAAAGTGAGGCATTGGTAGAGAAAGCACAAGGCAACTGACAAAATCAAAGAAGGACTTTCAGCTGAAGACCATCTAGAGAGCAGTGCAGCAACTGAAGCAACAGGTTCTTCATTGAAAGGAGGTCTGAGCAGTGGGTTAGCGTTCAACAAAGAAACCTTGGTGTCAACTTCTCCAGGGTTATGATAAAATTCTGTATCTGGAAAAAATTTAGGAAATTGGATTGTACTGCTAACTTAACTACTATGGCTGTTTTTAGGGTCAAACCTGCAATTTGCCATGTAATTTCTTCTCTTCCCAAACCAGATTTTCAGAACAGTTGATGTCAGTGGATTAGCAACATATGTAAACAAAACCTTCATTTCTGAGAGCTTTGAGGTTCTGGCACCATTCCTTCTCAGAATTCATTTGTTATCCTTTTGCATTGCTGTCAAAAATGGACAATGGAAATACAGGAGTTGCTCAATGATACTACTGACCAACATCAATCCCTGGATGTGATTGCTCTTCCTTTCTGTTCCCTTGACACAAGGAATATTATGTGACTGAGTGACAACAACAGTTTATTATTCACTAGCTCTGTCCGTATTCTCTGACATTAGTATTCCTCTGTCAGTAATCAAGACCTCTAAATTTTCAGAGCTCAGAGTTGTGGTAAATGGAAACATACCAGGGATATTAATAAAGAGAGACACTATTATTTCTAACGTGTTGGTTCTTAGACACATTGTTCCAACTGGTGAAACATTACTAAATATGTGCATGTGTGTGTGTGTGTGTGTGTGTGTGTGTGCGTAACATATAACCATGTATATATTCAGTATATATTCTGTCCTGATTCTATCATGGTGCTCCATCTTAATAATTATTGCCTCTAAACTGGTGTATCCTCTATGCATAGCCTGTCATTCTAACAACATCTTTATAGTGTTTTGGGTCAAAAGGTTAAAGGGTTCTCGCCCCAACTTTGGGAAAACCTGGACAGATACGATGTTAAGTATAAAACCCATTCAGTTTTTTGATTGTTGGTTATTGGCTAGTATTTTCACTATATTTTCAGTCCTATAAATGTATTCATATTTATATCTATTTTTTATGATTTTGCCAAGAGTGTCCCTTTTTTATTTGATTCAACATAATCAATGACCTTATTAACAATATTTTTTTTGTGATGGCTGCTCTAAAATCCTAGTCAGATAAATCCCAACATCTATCATCTAAAAGGTAAGAGAGAAGTGGGATTCAAGATAGAAACCACTCATCTCTGATTAAACCACTGGGACTGTTGGGGCATGGTTCCTCTACTATTGGACTGAAATACAGCAGGTGTTGCTAAACAAAATTCTGTTCTGGTTGGCTACCCTGTAGTAAGTCCCTTAACTATAGAGCAGGAATTGTGTTGTGTTTGAATATATATATATACATTAGAGCTAACAAGAAATCAGGATTTATTGTAGAGTCACATCTCAAATCCCAATATCCCTTTTTAATCCTTCTTTCCTGTTTTCAGGGCTCATTTATGCTTGTTGCTATCTTTGTCTAGGACTTTTTAGTAAGAAGGACCTAGTAGAATGGGGCTACTCTATCGGTCAACTTTTAGTATTTGTTATAATTCTCCAAAGATCACAGCCCCACCTGATGGTCTGAACTCGCTACTTAACAGTTTTTAAGGTAACTGCACCTACCTGGATTCCATTGTTTTGGATCCCTGCCATCTTCATTGACTATTTGGAGGCACCCCAGATGACTTCTTAAAGTCCTGCACATTTAGTTGGATACGTCATGATTGAAAGACCCTAACTGCTCATTTATTCTGAACTGTACTCAGAATTGTTTACATAACTCACAATTCTGAGAAATGAGATCATATTCCTCTCCAAAGAGCCATCTTTCTTTTCCTTGTCAATAACTTCAGTGTTATTCTGACTACTATTTTTTTCATAAGTATAAATTTGTTTATACTTGATCCCCAAGAATCATTTCTTACGCTAATATCCATGAAACTTTTGCAGATAGAGCATTTATTTCTAAGTATGAAGAAACCAATGCTCTCAGATATATTATTGCTCTTAGTTCCATAATGATTTCCTATATCATCATCCCTAGTCTACAGAGGGACTTACATTCCTCATCTACATGCATATTCACTTAAACATTTTAATTTGTTGTACTTTCCATCCAGCATATGCAATTCTTTGAACTTTAAAAATCCTTTACACTGTCTGTTAAAATTGTTTCTATCAACCATAGTTAGTATTGACACCAATTCTCCAATGCATATAGATGTCATCTTGGTAACAAGTTTGCACAATCTCCTGAAATCATTTCTAGGTTTTTAAACCATGTATCCTAAAAAAAAAAATCTCTCAGTTTGGTAAACTATGCATTATAATGCCTAGTCCATCTGATCAAATGCCAGTATATTTTTCTGGCTCCTACTGGTATATGCTAAATAAAGCATAAAGTTCCTTTAAATATTTAGTCCTTTATACTTACCAGACCGAGCCCATCCCTGACTGTTACAAATCACTTAATATTTGTCAAGAGCATTTTTCCTCGGGGAATAAGGGAAAAATCTGAAATGGAGGAACACAATATTTTTTAGGAGAGAAGAAACCTCTCATCTGCTCTTTTTAAGAAGAGCTATTCTTAAGGAGGTTTAAGCCATTTTTACAGATTCATTTTAGGAAGTTCCGTTCATTCACATTTTGGGAATTATTAAATAAGATATTTGCCACTAATGTATAAATGTTCTCTTATTTTATTCTAAGTCCTGAAGTTTACAAGCAGAACTGCCTTGTTTGAAAAATTAGATGGAGCGTGGATATTCTGTCAATTACAACCTGGGTTGGATCCTCAAGTGTGCTTGTCCTTTAATTGTAAAAAAAAAAAGAAAACATCACTGTGTTCTACCAAAGGAATGAATAGTTTCATACTTAGCTTTCCATTAGCAGTTCATCCCTCTAAGATTGCCATTATAATTTCCAGAACTGAATTGATCTTTAAAATAGTCATTAATCACATTATATATATATTGGCACTCTCCCACACATTTCTACCATACTTGTCACATTTTTTTTCTGCCTCTACATATACATGTATTGCTAGTCTAAGTTTTAATACTTGTTCTGTCCCCTCTGTAGGATTTATGTATTCCGTATCTAAGGAAGGGAACTTCATTGTTAGTCAGATCTTCAGGAACCCATATTACAGATTTCTTTTTCTCATGTTATGCCAGGTAACAATGATCACTGGTTGGTTTCACTTAAAAGTTATTTCCTAAATGGATTTTATTATGCATGCAGCTATTCTTTATGTTGAAGATTTGGGGGTGGGGGGAAGGCATGAACACTTTTTGAAGAAAGCAGGAGTGGAAGGAAGAAATATTCATCTACATGGCAATCGCACTAACACCCTCTTCCTTAATATACGGAATTCTGAAGGACCATGTTTTCAGAGGTATCTCAATCGGGTCAAATGATCAGGTTTTTGTACTCCAATATTAGTTGTTAGATGCAGATGTCCCAGAAGGAAATGTGACTTGAGAGATATGACTCCTATAAACTAAAAGATAGCATAAAGCTTGATATTGATGTCAGCCTGCCACACAAATGGAATAACAGATGGAATTCACTGAAATTGACTTTGAATTAATATCATCGTGTCCACTACTCCCCAGTTTCTAGCTCAGGAAACAATCCCAACCTCCAGCAATCCTCCATATCTATGAGTAATATTATCTACATGGCATTATCCAATGCAACTTTTATCTGTGTCTGTGTATATATGTACTCATATCTGTGCAGAGATATATTTCATGTATGATGAAATACATAATTATTTATTAACTGGATTTTAACTTACATGTTATCAATTTTGTTTTCCCCAAGTTCTGTCACTTTCAAATTGCTTAAAATCCTTTATGAGACCATTGCTATTTTCTTCTATAAAGCTATATATTAATATTAAGGATTGTTGCTATTATACACTGTGGAATGCTTTTAATATAGTGTAAGATTTCCAGTATGCATCAGTTTGTTAGCACTGAATAGTAATATCTCTTAATTCTATTATTCTTAACTTTATGCTCACGTTATAAGAAAGTGTCTTACTTGCACTTCTTATTGTGGAATTTTAAGTTCTTAAATGCAGCAATGTAATATTTACTGATATTTTATAATAGCTCTTTTATATAAAATGTAAAAACGAAAAAGGTGTTAGTGATAAATACATTTTCATAAATGTTTCTGTAAGTCATTAATATGATATTCAATTAGAATTAATTGTACAAAAATTACAAACATCAAATATTTTTTGGAATTCTCAAAAGTTATTTGACCCAAACATGCTCGTTATTTGAACATTACAATAATTTTAGTATATATTTATATTAATTATCTAGATTACAAGGTAATATGTTGTGATGTAACAATATATATTTTGTAATCACACACATTTGCGTACAAAAAGTAGAACTATATTATAGATAAATAACCATGAAAAATTCATTTCTCCAAGTTTTAAATTCTTTTTAAAATAGTGAATATAATCCTAGATAATAAATGTTATTAATTTTAATTATATAAAGTAAAAGATTAATACAATATTAGACTATAGTAATCACAAATTGAATGAAATTGTTTTGTCTGGCATAAATTCAGATTAAAAATGTAGCTCAAAATATTTTATATGCTTAAAATCAGAGACATTTTTAGTTTAATAAGACAGGTTGTAGCCAAAGTTTAGAAAAAAACATACTGTCAGAGAAATCTCTTTTATCACAGTATATTTATTATTCAGTAACTTTGAATACAGAATGTAGTTTGAATATTTATGGCAAACTATAAATTTACAAATTTTGCTAATTAGAGTACTATACTTCTCTCTCTTTCTGCTTAGCTTTCATAACAGAAAAAAACAGATTGTGTTCCAATTCTCAGATTGGTTCTTTACTTCTCCTCTTTTCAGAATGATTATATTAGTCAGGCAAATGGTTAGATTTGTTACTTTTTGTAGTCCATTTTGACTGTTCCCCCATTACCTAGTTAACTTCAATTAATGTTTTTGATTATGAGCAACACTGTTGTTGCTCTCTGGGACAGATTTACATACAGCAAGTACTATGCTCACTTATCATTGATGGTCATTTTACGTTGTTTCCTTCTCTTCAATTAACAAGGGAGTACAAATATCTTTTGAAGGCTCTAATTTCAATTCCACAGAAATTGAATAATTCAATGCAATATCGCATGATTATATTTAAATGCAGTATCTAAAGCAGTCTTAATTCAAAGAGTGGAATGGTAGTTACCAGAGACTGGAGGAGGGAGAAAAGAAGAGTTGCTAATCAATGAGTATAACATTTCAATGAAGTAAGATAAACAAATAATAGAGATCTGCTTTTACCTATAGTCAAATTTAATATATTGTGGACTTTAACAAATGTCAAGGAGGTAGATGTCATGTTAAGTGTCCTTATAATAAAATTAAACATTTTAAAACTATACAAAAATTATACTCTGGCATGAGGCAACTGCTCATTCTTCCATTCTGTTCTAAATCTCCCCATTCCCATTTTTCATCCATTAACTATAATTACCCAATAGCTTTTTTTATAGCCTATGTCTCATATTCTTGAATTTAATTTCACACAAATGGGAAAATATGTATGTATCTTTTTTTTGTAAATTACTTCATTGAGGTATGATTGACATATAAAATGCTGTGCATAGTTAATGTATATGACTTGATGTGTTTAAAGATTGGTATGCATATGTGAAACCATCATCATAATCTATACATAAACAAATTCATCACCTGCAAACGTTTTCTCTATCCCTATTTATTTATGTAATTGTTATTAGTATTACTATTGATAAGAATTCCTAACTTAACATCTATTAGCAAAATTTTAAACATACAATACAGTACGTTAACTAAAAGTGGTATTTTGTACAATAAGATCTCCAGGACTTAGTCACTGTATTTTATTGAAAATGTATACTTTTACTAAAAACCACCATTCCTGACCCTGGTAACTATCATTTTATTTCCAGTATTTTTATGTACAAGACAGTATACTGTTCTGTTTGATATTCTGGGTATTTTTTGCTTTTAGCCATATACCTTGGGAACCACTCAATATCATTTAATAGAGTTCTTTCTCATTCTTTGTTCCCCCACTGCTTATGCAAACCATGGTTTATTGTGCCACATTTTTATGGATAGACATTTGTTTCCTACTTTTATATTGTGTTTTCTTCCTCAAATTTTTAAGAACTTTTTTTAATATTAGGGATATTAGTTCTTTGTGATATGTGTTGCAAATATGTTCTTCCGGTTTGACAACTTTTATTATTTTTTCATGATAATTTTTAATTATTAAAATTGGTAATTCTATTGTTTTTCCCTCTGGATTTTGATTTATTATAGAATACTTATATACATGAAATTTAAGAAGAGTTCAATTTTTTTTCCTCTAGAATATGTGCAATTTCATTTTTAAACTGGTTGTTTGGATCTTATATCATTGTCAGTGAGTCTTCACTTAAGATTCAATATTAATAAATGGAATAAGGGATCTCAGAGATAAATTATAAATATATAAGCTATGTGGTTGGAAATTAAAAATACTATAGATATTGTGAGTATAGGTGAGAAAAGGTGACATGTTTAACATGAGAACTTACATTAGTTATTAATCTGAAACAGTATGGCTGGATCTAAAAATGGCTGTGATGATAATTATATTTTCTATTCAGTGTTTGCAAACATGCTCATGAACATGTGTATGAGTTGCAAGTTGAAAAAATGAAAGAGTATGGAAAAGGAAAATAATAGGGAGAGGGCTATAATTTGACAGATATATTGTTTTCCAACTGAAGTTAGAATGATTACTATTGAGTATGTTCAAAGTAAAGAAATTTCTTCTCTGTATTTGTTGGTGACTCTACTTCATATATTTTATTTAATCTTCCTATTGAAGGTAATATGCTCAGGTAATAGCTGTGGAAATTACTTGTGAGGTAATACTCTACTCTCATTTCTAGTCCTACAATTGCAACTCCAGTTCAGATTCTTAGTTTTATCTCACCAGGATTGTTTCAATAATATTCTACATAGTCTCCTTGAAGCTGTTTCTTTTTCCCAAAAGCAGCACACATGTTGTGTTTTTATTTACTTTCCAAAAGTTTCTGTATCTTAAATGAAAACTGTTTAGGAATTTGAGATATTAAAGGAACTAGTGCAAGTAACTCCAATTTGTTTTTATGACTATCTTATTTGTACTTTGTCACTCACATTGCTTCCAGGAACACTAGACTTCCAGACTCCATGACTTAGGTTTTTCATCTCTACCTAGAAAATGCACTCTTTTCCTACCATCTTCAAAAATTAATTCAATCATTCATATTCCATATTTTTCTCCACTTTGTGTAAATCTGTATTTTAATTAGCTGAATTTTTCTCCAAAGTTATTTTTTGTGTCACTGCTCTGACAGCACTATAGCAATTACTTCCCCTAGCTTAATAAGATATGAATAAACTAAAAGCAAATACATTCTATTTAAACTTAATTTTTTACATTTTCTCTTAGTTGGAATCAGTCATAACTGCCACATTGACTAAGATTTGAAAATGTATTTGTAAATCCATTTGTAAATTTAAATAATAGTTATATAATCATACTGGTCCTAATTTACTGAAGTTCCCAGATAATTGTGTGTTTTTTTAGAGCAATAGATGTTCCTTATGTTTTTAATTTTTCATATTTTTCTCCTAGTCTATAGAAAATATGACAATAAATTTTGCTACTATAGTATATTATTGTGTTGAAAGTAATTTTACTTTGAAAAATGAATGAAACTACTATTAACACAGTGTAACATAAAATAATACTGATACAAATTTGAAATCTACATATTATTCTAATAAATACCATATAATACTTTAAAATAGCTCTTCTTTAATTTCATTTTTGTAAATCCCAAAGGCCTAGTGATTCAAAGAATCTGTATATTCAAATTTTGTTTGTGACACTTTAAATTTTTTTGCCTTCTCTAAATTATAACTGTAAATATATATTTGCATTTTAAAATCATGTTATTGAAACAATTTATTGTTGTATAGCTTTTAGGTATACATCATAAGTCAATAACTGAATACACTCAATATGTTTACCAATAAAAATAAAATTTTGTCCAATTCTTCACTGCATAATTGATCCCTTTAAACTGATTCGCCCATCCCATTAGTGAACAAAACATATTTTGAAGGAATTCAGAACTTGAAATAGTAAGTTTGATATATTAGGTATTAGATATTCTAGTTTTAGAAGCTCTAAAACTTGGGAAACACTTAGAGAGGCATATATAATTGAAGAATAAAACTGAGAAATTTCACTTAATATGAAAGGTTACATACTGTATTTAAGGATCTTTTACAGTATTCACACAATAGATTCTATTTTAACTCAGAGTATTTTCTAAAATTCAAAGTATAAAAATTTAGTTGTTATAATAAAAATATTTAAATTACTAAAAAATAGTAAAACACAAGGGTGATCCTTAAAACTTTTTCAATCCTTTATGATATCAACTAACTTCTATTAGTCCAATTACTTTATTTTTTTAAACAATTCTTAAAATTTATTGAAGCAGCTGGCATAGCATTATCTACATAAACATACATATATTATTTATTTAAGGTATACATCACCATATATCAACATCTATATATAACACAGTAAGGTAAATACCATCAATCCAAGTCTGTCCTTCACCATGACCCCTTTCATGCCATTTATCTACCTTCACCCTCCATCCTCCTTTACTTCAATTTATAAGCTGAAAGTCTATCTTTTTTGGATTTGTTTCATTAATTTGTTTAGTTTCTCTATATACTGCATATGAGTAAAATCATACGGTGCTTGTCTTTAGCTGACTAAACATAGACTATGAAGCTCATTAGTATGAATTCCTTTTAAATTTATTCCAGTATTGTGCTTCACACCTTTTCATATTTTGTTTTCTATTCCAGAATATTCTCCTTAAAACATACTCAGTGTTCTCTTAAAATAGTTTGTGTTAATATTTCTTAATATAAAATTCATCATAATTCACAATGAAAGACACATAAAGACTTCAACTGCTACTTCCCTTGTTGACTAACTTGGGTCAGTGAGGGAGATTTCTCTTTTTAGAATAGGTCTTTGCCTGAGATTGACATGAGGTATGGAGAAAAGCAAAGAACATCTTCTATAGTTTATTTTGAATACTCTGATACCAAAATAGTAAAAATGACTAGTTGAAAAATCAAGTTTTGAGTAGAAAAATAAGTAAATGATGTTTTTGCATTCATTTTGATTCTACAATATATGGGTTTTTGAGTAGATTTTAGACATATTTATAACAATAACCATATTAGTTGCTCAAGACCCAACCTTGCCAAAGAAAAGATATGAAGATGCAATATTGTCTAGCCCAAACAAAAAGGGGATTAAATTCAGCATAAGAGAGAAACCCTAAAATTATGAATCTGGGTTTTATATAGGCTACAGAGGGCCCAGCTGCCAACCTCGTTTCTGAGAGAGGGACTCATTTTCCCAGTGTGAACAAATGTTCTGGAGTGGAAAAGCATGCCTTAGGATTTTATCCCCCTTAATAAGGTAAACACATGCCTCCTTTCAGACTAAGGCTTTATTGAAGCTCTCTAGACATTCAATGAGGTTTTATTTTTTGGTTGTTTTTTCCACATTAATGGAAGTGTCTTGAGCCATGTTCCATTTGTCTCTGCTCAGAAAGCATTAGCTATGCACTAGAATGAAAATATACATATTTTTATGACAGCAGTTAGGATTATTTCCTTCAATACACCAATACCATCATTATCCCCACCTTTTACTTAAAAAGAAGCAAAGATGAAATTTAAAGAAGCTATTTTTCAGTTCATGTTAGGTAGCATTTTTTAGCTTATATTTAAATGTTTGGTATTATTTTTCTTGTCTAAGTTAATAGTAATAAAATCAAATAAGAAAAGAAAAAAAGTTGAAAGTTATAGGTGACTGTAACAGAATTTTGCCCAAATATTAAACTAAATTATATTGTTACTATTTAATATATTCATCATATATTTGAAGGATGGGCATTCATTCAAGATTTCTTTTGTAATTTATTAATTCAATAAATGTATAGTGAGGGTTCTATGTGCTCATAGATGTTAAAAATAAAGTTATAAATTACTCGGTGCTTTCATTATGTTTGAAAAGACACACACACAAAATAAGATTTTCTTTTTTTTTTTAAAGGAGGGGTTCAGGCAAGAAAGAAGGCAAGTAGATAGGCAGGCAGGAAGAGAAGGGAGGGAGAAATATTTATTTATTTATTTTATTGTTCACCTCAGTTGTTGCACCAGGGTCCTTGGGATGTGTGTGGACTACGTCTGGTGACCTTATCCACTGGTTATTCAAATGTTCTTCAGATAACTGGAGAAAGGATATTTTCATCAAAAATCAGAATAATGGACAAGGTCCTAAAAATAAGAAACAAGATTTTTTCTTCTTTCAAGAAAAATGTTTATGTGCTTGAATTGCAATATGTTTGAGGAAGGACTATGCGGTGATATTGGAAAGGTGAATAGTCAGACAAAGTCAAGCCTAGGTTTGTGAATTTTCTTCCAATTATTAGGAAGAAGACAGAAAGTTAGTTTATCTTGATTATATGTTTGATCCATAGGGTTGCAGGGTAAAAGGTAGCAGTACAGTAAAGTGCAGATGTGATCACAAGTTAATTAATCAATGTTAGTGACACAACAATAACCAAAAAATAATAATACGTAAATCTAAAATTGTGCAAGTGGTTAGATATGAGAAATAATTTGAGATGCATGGACTGACTTTGCACTTGGATGTGATTTAAGTGTGCTTCTGGGTAGCAGGAGTAGGAAAGAAAATAATAAGAACAAAGTATGCCACTTAGATTGTGTGTATCCTCTAGGATACATGTGGAGTTGTTAACTAAAGTTAGGAAACTGGTCAAGGAGGGAACAAATGGGGAAAATAAAGATATTTATTTTGTGTTATGTATACCTCAAACCTGTTATAATGGAATGCCCCTGCAAATAAAATTAATTAAAATGTTTAAATAACTAAAAATCAATTAAAAAAACAGCATATCTGGACATTGTTGGACATAGATTTCAGATGCCCATAGATTAAGTGGAGTCATGGCATTGGCAGAATCTGGCACTGAAACTAGAGATAGATATTGGAGATACAAATGTGTTTTGCCAACAGTAGGAAGATAGGTCAAAATATGAAACTGAAATTTACAGAAAATACGACATTTTCTGAGGAAGCATGTGCATGTAAAGTGTAAAGCTCATAGATTAAAGGTTAATTTTTGCTATTTAACTTAGAATTCTAAAGGATAATTCAGGGGAAAAGGTTTTAAAAGATTAATGTCCCTTCCATATGCTTTTCAAAAATATTAGATTTTTTATAGATATCCAGAAAAGTATGTATCATGCATATGAATATTTGATTTCATAGGGTGTCATGCTTGTATTCGGTCATGCTATGTATGACAAGGACACATGCAGACTCATTTTTTTTCTGCCAGGTTTACTCTGTAGTACCTCATTCTTCAAGAAAAAGAGCGAATGCTGTGAACGTGTACCTTAATTGTTAGGAAATGACCTGGGATCATGATTAGAGAATGAAAAAAAGAACAAACGGTGAATCTAGATTTTTTTCAGTGGGATTGACCATAAACATATTTCGTGTCTGCTGTCAGAATCACATTTATGATGATGCAATATGAATTTATAATGCATTTTTTCAGTGAAGGTAAAATTTAAAGGTATACCTTATTCTAGCAAAATATCTTCATCATCTTTTAAGATGTTTTCTGTTGATGATTTTTAGAAAATTATTTGAAATATAAAATTTCTTAATTCATGTTATATATGCATGAAATTTGAAATATTGGAAACAAGAATGAAAGCAAAATGTTTATTTGCTGAAAGCAAAAATGACTTTCTCTACGCGAAAGCTTAAAATGAAACACTATATTAGAAAAATGCTTTAAATAATTTTCAGTTAGCTATCATATAATGGTGGAAGCAAGGCTATTATTGCAACAGTGCTTGAAATCGCCATATAATTTCACCAAATCCTGGTGACATTGCCTCTATTTGAGATTTTCTTTGCATATATACATTTATAGCTTTACTTCATTTATACCTTATGTGTAGGCATGTCCTGCTTCTACCTTAATCATTGGTCTCCCAGAATTTTTGTTGTCATGCTAATTCAATTTATTCCACAGCAAGTCATATGGAACCAATTTTAATAAATATGATGCACCAAATATTAATTATGCAATATATTCTAAGAGGAAAGAAAGTGTTAGGTCTTCCATGTAGTTTAAGCTGGTCACTCTCTACTATTTAGATTAAGATAACTCGTTTTTTTTGTCATCCATATACTGAGATTTGTGTCACCTAGTCCCTACAGATGTTTTAAATAATCTGTTATTATTACTACTTAGTATTTCAAAATTAATTTTTTATAGATATCCAGAAAAGTATGTATGGGCATAGATACATCATGCATATGAATATTTGATTTCATAGGGTGTCATGCTTGTATTCGGTCATGTGATCTAACAAAATAATTTTTGTATCATAATTTTTCTCTTTAATATTTCATTTTAAAATTATACAGTTATTCACTCAATAAGCTAAAATTAAGTCAGTGATTAACATATTCAATAAGTTCAGATCAAATTTTAAAATTCTGATCAACTTTGGATTGCCTTCACAGTTAAAATATAATAATCATATTTATTTTGATTGTATTAATGCAGAGAAAATACCTTGATGATTTTGATTTCTCATGATTACTCTTATTTGGGAAAAAATTGTTCAGGTATCTTAAGTGTTTAATTCTCATTGTGTTGAAATATTCAACAAAGCAGTTATAAATTACATAATTTAATAAAGCTAATATTCTTATTTTACTAGATCAATTTAAAATCAAATGATGATAAAATTTGAATAATTTATTTAATATATAGATTTTGTATATATTTGTAATTATATATTTACTTATAAACTGTAATACCTGCATGTATATGTGTGTATATGCTTTTGGAATTTTAAAATAATGTATTGGATTCAATTGGTAAAAATATGAAAAGTGTAAAAGTGGAATAAATTAACTGCAAAATATTAACAATGTCTTCCTAAAATAATGCAGCCATATAGGCAATTTCCTCAATAACTCTTGCATAAATCAAAAGAAAAAAGTGAGCAAAAATTTAACAGAGCAGTACACATAGGGAAGTTTTTGAATCATAAATTAAAACTGTTATACAAAAAGTAAATTTTGAATAATCATAGAACTACTAAAGTTTAAGCATAATAAAAGAAAACATTAATTCTATAAGAGGTACTATGAATATCAAGAACTAATTAAGAATTAGAAAGAGAAAATAAATTTTAAATCTAAGAAATTCTAAAAATAATTTAATGGAAGATATTCCAGTATTATTGAGCAATTGTAATTTTAGAAATAGTGAAATCATCAATAGTATATTTGGAAAATTAATATGATCACAATTATAAAGACTGTTAGATTCAAACATTTAGTAAAATAATGCATACAAAAACATATTGCATTTAGCACCTTTATATCTAAAATACTTTATAAACATAATATGATAAACATATGAACATAATATGATAAACTGTATTATATACTATATATCACCAAATATATGTATATATACATAGGTGTACATATATAATATATACATATGTAAAACATACATATAACCCAAATATATAAATTTCTAAATTTTTTGCAGAGATATAAAAAATCTCAACCTCTATGGAAATATAACTCACTTTGTTTATGTCTAAAACTTGATATTTTCAAAGTACATTTATTTGCCCTTGGTTTTCTTTCATACATTTCATTTTATAACTCATTTTTTAAAATTATCATGCCTTTCAGAATTAAGAATATTCTTTTTATATCTGTTTCCATATTTTAATGCATTTTAACTATTTCTATATTACCCCATATTTTAGAATCCATATTTTTTTAAGTTCTACCTATATCTGAAATGTGATGGCATATTCATTATATATAAAAGTACCTATTAGGATTTTTCTCTATCTGATAATTTGAGTTTTTTCTTCTATGGCATTATTAAACAATCTCAAACATTAACAGGAGTCTACATGACACAGCTGGAAATCAAAGAGGATCATGGTGATTAAGAATAAAAGACCAGCTGACAAGTATGAACATATTTCAAAAAGTAAATTTAAAAAAGTTAATATTCATTTATTATGAATACAAATAGTTATTCAAAACTTGTGTCTCATTAATGTATTTTTGGAGAGAGATAACTATCATATCTAACTAGTATTTTGCATGAAAATAAATGTATCATGTCTTTAAGGTAATATATAAACAAGAAAAAACTTTACCAAATTTTATGCAACATTGCTTATTTCTTCATGATTGAGAATATCAAAATGATAAACTTATTTTAACCTTTTTATTTAAAAAGGCTTTGCTAAGATAGGTTGATAATGTGTAAAGAAAATATTAGATATTGCTTACCAGTGTTAAACTTAGATGCATCTGTTTTAATATTTACAATTCTCCTGAGGATATTGAAAAATGTGTGACTAATATGAATTGTAAAATATGACCTCAGCTAAAGTCAGTAATCCAATTGAGACATTTTTCATGAAATATATACACACTATTTTATGGTCATTACGTAAGCAGACTGTTTTATTTTCTATTATATTTTTATTTTGCCCTAGGGAATCCAGCTGCCAGAAAATGTGTAATCATTACATGCATGTCAGAAAAGATAGTACACACTTCACTAAAATACACTCATTCAACACATTCATTTGGCGACCTCCAGCTGCTACATATTTAAAACAACCTTGAAATTATTTTCAGTACTGGGAATTCAGAGCAAGATTTACTTTAGTGGAAATAGAAAACTAATTGTGTAATATAATTTGCAGTTTATTCCTTTAAATTTCTATAAAAAGCAAACCATTTGCAATAGGCTAAATTTTTTTGTTGTTGAAAAATGAACTTACTATACTCAATCAGAATTCTATTGTGTAACTATAATGATTTAAAGGCATGAATAATTAAATTAGGAACACATAAGAAAAAACTATTGAATCTTCCAGTTATACTTTAGGACTAGATTTCAGAGAAATTGTCACATATGTATAAACATTTTTTAATTCATTTAATTGACATTTGTGATTCTCTTATTTTGATCAAGTATTTCTTTGAGTCGATTAAAGGAAACTTTTCATTTTGTCAAGATGTATTCAATTAATTTCAGAAATCATCCTCTAGCCATAAAACATTTATGTTTAATTTGTCAGCAAAATAAATCTACTCATGTTTAAGCTCTTCTTGATGGTCTTGCTTCAGAGTGACAAAACACAAAGCAAAATAACGACTATTATAAAATGGTCTCTTTACAAATATGAGTGTTTTTATCAGAATTTTGTATATACATAGATAGTGAATTTTTACTTATATATGTATGTTAAGTCCTTTATATTGAGACATTTAATGAATACAAATATTTGCTATAAATTGTTTCAAAAATTTTATTTAATTAAAAATAATTTTCATATAGTTTGACCTATAAATCATCTGAATTCTATTCAATTAAAAGTCTACAAATAGTTCCAATGTTCCAAATATATGGTACCACACCTTAAATTATACAAATATACAATAAAGCTTTTCATTAGAATTGTAACCTCCAAATATTAATGGAAGCCAGACTCATAAATAGACACATATACATACACACACTCACAAATATGCTGATACTGTCTTTCTCCAAAGGCATAACTACCTGAAACTTAAATATAATCTGTTTTTATATATCATATCACACAGGTTTCCAAATTGCAGATGTTTTTAATTGTTTGGTTATTGGGACTTCATATATCACTGTTTGAATCGAGTTAATATTTAGAACTCATCTATGTGAACAAATGAGGCTAAACAATTCCAAAGAACATGAATCTTTTACTTATTGCTTTTATTGATTGAAAGATATTTGTTCTTGTCCTTCATTCTGTATCAGCATTCAATTCTGACACTTCTAAAATGGAAATTAGGTTAAGGAGGTAAAGATAATTTGAAATATTTCGAGGTGAATGTGGAAAACTGTTTAGTTGACCACTGGAAATTCTGCATGGCTCAGGTAATGAAAATCTGCCTGAACTATTAACTCAGAAATACTTTCATGACACCCAAAACTGAGAAAGCAAAAGCAAATCTATATTACAATAGAAATTATACCTGAAGTAATTTTGGATGTTTCATACGTGTAAGAGAGGATGATTCTATAGATAATTGTGCCACCTGTTGGGGAATTCCCAGCATACTGTTGTTCTGAGACATATAGTAATAAATATAGTCTCCCAGGGTAATTTACCCAATTATGTGAATAAAGTTGACTTGTCAAAAAAATTTAAGTGGAGCACAGATGTGCGTGTGTGTGTGTGGGACTGATTTTTTTGAGATCACAGTAAAAGAATTGCTCTGCAATCTAGGAAGCCCTAATCTAGAGGCAGGTTATCAACAATTGGGTTAAGACTCATTTCACCATAAACTTAAAAAACATATACACTTTAAAGAGGATTAAATAAATCTGGAGCATGTAAACATATTAGGTATGTTTTGTATTTCAAAAAGTGTGTCTCTTCAGAAAACAGGAAATCCTTTAAAACAACATAAATTCTTGTTCATTAAATATTTCTCCCATTGTACCCCCTTTTCATCACCTGTTTCTTTATTGAATTCTGTTTTAACATTAGAGAATAATAATGGAGGAAAAGTGTCTAAACCTATCATCTGATAGATGAGGTAATCAAGTTATTTCTCTATTATAAGGGCTGAGGAACTCTAGGAAAGTCTCTGGAAAAAGACTTTAAAAAGCTTTTTTCTCTATTATCAGTCTTTTCCAGTCATGTCCCTATTTCCAATCTTGCTCACCCACAGCAAATTCTCCTCAAAAATATCTAGAGTGAATTCCTTTAAAAATGAATCAAATCATCCCAATCTACTATTTATATGTACCTGTACTTAACCACCACACTTGGAATAAATTCCCAAATCCTACCCTGTCTCTTCATTAGCTAACTGCTGGTATATGTGAGAGAAGTCATATTATGTTTTTCTCCTTCTGACTTGTTTCACTAGTATAATTCCTTTCAGGTTCATCTATGCTTTTGCAAAAGGCAAGGTTTTATCTGTTTTTATTACTGAGTAATATTCCATTATGCATATATACCATATCTTCTTTATTCACTATATATATTCAAAAGATCACCAAATTTTCATATCAATATATTTTTTTTTTTCACTGCTGGACAATTGATTTGCTCATATTCTTCAGATCTGGGCATATATGTCAGATGACAAGATGCCACACATCAATAAAGAAAAATTAAATCATATGTAGAAGAAAAATGAAGTATTTGACAGGATTATTATGCATTCTTATTTCATGACAGCATCATGGTGAAGTAGGTAATTTGCTGTTTATTTTTTGTTTTAATTCTTTCTAGGAAAATAGTAAAAGACATAGTTTAAAAATTCAAAGCCTACTCTCCCTCTAAATTAATCAATTAGTGAAGAAATACACTACATTGATTTAGCTAAGAATTTAGTTTTTATTTTAACAACTTTACAAATTATTTTATTTTATCATTAAATCCAGGCTTTCTGATCTTTTTCATATACATTAAATACTTTATTCTGATATTTTCTTCTAACAGTGGTTCATTGTGAACTACTTTATGAATTGCTTTCCTTTTGTATTTTAACTCAAGTTTTTCCAGAGTTATTAAGTCATTACATATCATTTTGACCTGATTTGTTATAATTTACAAAGTAATTTTGGAAATATTCTGAAGTAATTCTTAAAATGAAATCTACCTTCCCTATTAGCAAAAAATAACATGTGATTTTACCCATAAATTAAAGCACATATTTGGAAAGAAGTAGTACTTTAATTAGATGTGTACTTATAATTTTTGTGTATTCTCTTCAATTGTTAAAAATGGAAAATTTGAGTTTTAGAAATATTATAGAAATTGATGCAGAATACAAATGACATCAAATGTACAATTATTATATAGGTTTCATAGATCTTGACATCTTTTTTCCAAATCTAGGTCATTGGAGAGCACCACTTGTTACAAGATAATCTATTAAGCATAATAATGCTACAAGTAATACTTTTGAAAGCATATACTGTGTAAAACCTTGAATACAAAATTAAGGAAAAAATGGTGACTCTTGAATTTCATGAAGCATTCAGTGTAGGATTGTGACACATATATGGAAACAGTAATTAGAAAAGCAATTTAGCAGATAAAGATTTTAATAAATTATTTCATAAATACCTTAAAAATCATTATTGCAAAAAAAGGGACTTAGGAAGAAATATATAGAAGTGGGATATTTTTTGAGAAATGAGTAGCATAGAAAATCACATCTTTCTTTGAGGAGATTTAAAGTTCAACCTGGTTTGACAGACCATTTTCTCTTTCATTCTGTTCCACAACATGCCTACTTTCCTTCCAGCTATTTCTTTGAACAGCTCTCTCCAGTGATATGAACCTAGTCAATTGTATAGTGTTTTATAAAACAGTTTCAATAGAGTACATTTCTTTGCAGATTATGTGTGTTTATATATGATTAAAAATTATGATCATGTTACATAAAAGAAAAATTGAATGGAGTTATTGAATACTCCAAACAGCCTGATTCATTTGGGGAGAGGAGAAATAAACAAAAACTCACAAACACATTTAGACACCTATGCAATGTGTGTTGAAATTATTTATACATTTCCATTCTGTTTTAGATAAATTTTTTAGAAACTTTGCCACCCATATATTTATAGGTCACATAAACCTATATATTTTAAATTCATTATGCTATATAAATGTAGATAATATAATCCATTTTAAATGGAATTAGAAAATATAAAAATTTCAATATATTGTAACCCCCCCAAAAAAATGCAGGAACATATATCCTTCTATTATTGCTACTTATATAAAGTTAATTTCCAAATACCTTGTATTCAAGAAGATTTATTATCTGAACTTTTGTCTCCTGAATATTTTAAATGAGGAGGATCTGTGATTTTGGTAAGATCCCATCAGTGGAAGCTTCCAAGGTATTATTAAGTCAAGTGAAAGATTTACTAGAGATTTCTAGGTTTCTCTGATTTTATGAAAGAATCACATGTTTCTAAAGAACTTCCTCTTAGGAGATGTAACTGATGATATATTTATAGTCTGTTTGCTTATTTAAGAAAGAATATCATTTTGATGTAAATTATCTAAGAGGATATTGGGTGTAAAATTTATGTTATCTGATTTTTAATACAATATATGAATGACGGATGGGTAATTTCATTTCCAACAAAACATTTGTTAATCACCCACTCTATAAATGTCATCCTGCTAAGTTAAATGGGCTATAAAAACTGACTAAACCATAATTCCTGTCTTGGGAAGTAATAATATAACCAGAAGTATTAAAAATATTGCCATATATTATGAACTACATAAATATAGTGTATCCATGAAGACTGAATTTAATAAAAATTTGGTTCTACAAAAAGATCTTACAAAATAGTGCTAACTCTTGGCTAAGAGGAAGAACTATAATTGTTTAGAAGGATGTCACAATTCAATTGCCTATTAAAATTGAGTGTATTTTTGATAGAGATGACTATTTTTAAATGCCTTTTTTTCTTTCACCTAACATGCAAGATTTATAAGGACAGTTTATGTGTGAAAATGCACAATAAGAACTCAGAAATCTTTTGTTTTTTACTTAAATAAATATTCCCCTTTATGATACTTGGACATATTCATTTGAAAATAAATGAACCAAAATATAGAGCACAAATAAATGTTCATATTGCTGAAAAAATATGCATTACATATTTTTTTAAATGAAGGCCTGCAAATGAATTAGTTTGGCATTATTAATATAGGTGAATGAACATAACTATAGGCTTTCTAATTGTTAATGATTTCTGTGAGATTTCATATTGTTTTTACAACAAGTTTGTCAATGAAAAAATCTATGGTCATACTGAGAGTTTGTAAGTTCCCTAACTTTCACTAAGGGCTAACCACATTATACTCAGGTGAAAAAAGGAGGCAAAATACACTTTTAAATTTAGGTCTTGAAAATTAAACTAAATAATGGCAACATTGTTGACATCTTCAATTAATAATAATGATTAGGACATTTAGTGATACGCTTACTGCAACTTATGCAGCTCTTGGTATATAAAATTGCACACTTAAAAATTATAAAATACAATGTGCTATTACTTATTAGAAATGTGAATTACATAACAGTATAATAATGTTGTAGTACAATGTTACTTGCTTAACACAACAGAAAAAGGAAACAAAAATATTTGAGAAAAAACATTTGCAAAAGAAAATTTGATTACTACTTAACCCTTTTAAAATAGAGATGGCTTGTAGATGGCTTTTCTAGAGTTTTACCAATTCTTCAGAGAAGAATTAATGCCTGTTCTTCTCAAACTCTTCCAAAATATTGAAGAACAGGGAACACTCCCAGTTTTATTTTTATGAGGCTAACATCGCACTGATAGCAAAAGCTGAAAGAAAATCACCAAGAAAGAAAATTGCATACTGATATCTCTAATGAATATAAATGTACAAATTTTCATCAAAATATTAGCAAACTGAATTCAACAATTCATTAAAAAGATTATCCATCATGACCAAGTGGGATTTATCCTAGGGATACAAGGATGGTTTATTGTATATAAATCTAATAATGTAATAGACATATCAAGAAGTGCAAGGAGAAAAAAAAAAACACGCACGCTCATGTCAGTAGATGCAGAGAAATCTGTTGATAAGATCCAACAAAAAGACTGTGCATAAAATGGGAATAGAAGGTATATACTCCAATAGTAAAAGGGTCATATACAACAAATCCTCAGTCAACATCATAGTTAATGGTGAAAAATTGAAAACATTTCCTCTAAGGTTAGGAAAAACAGACAAGATAGTCCATTCTCACCATTGCTATTTAACATTGTGTTGGAGGTCTTAGCTAGGGCAATTAGATGCAAAAAAGAAATAAAAGGAATCCAAATTGGAAAAGAGGAAGTAAAGCAATCATTATTTGCAGATGGCATGATAATGTATATTGAAAATCATAAAAACTCTTTCAAAAAACTGCTAGACAACACATTAAGTATACAGTAATGCAACAGGCCACAAAATCAATAGACAAAAATTCATTACTTTTTTATATGCAAACAATGCACCAGAAGAAAATGAAACCAAGAATATCACACCATATAAAATAGAAGCAAAAAGAATCAGATATCTTGTACTATACTTAGCAAAAAAGGTGAAAGAGTTACACAATGAAAACTGCAAGTCCTTCTTAAAAGAACTAGAGAAGGATACAAAGAGTTGGAAAAATATTCCTTCTCATGGTTGGGAAGAATCAATTACATTAAAATGATCATCTTATCTAAAGCAATATACAGATTTAATGGTATCCCCAATAACATCCCACAGGCCTATTTCCAGGACATAGAAGAAAAAAAGACTTAAAATTTGTATGGAACAACAGAGGACTCCATAGCCAAAGTGATTTTGAGGAAAAAAGAACGAACCTAGAGGGATTATATGTCCAGACAGTTGAATATACTACAAAGCGATGTGATCAAAATAGCATGATACTTGTTTACTAACAGAGGCACAGAGCAGTGGAATAGAACTGAATTACCAGAAACTGATCCACTCACATACAGTCTGTTAACCCATGACAAAAGAGCCAAAAACGTACAGAGAAAAGAAAGTATCTTCAATATATGGTATTGGGATAACTGAACAGCCTCATGCAAAATAATGAAGCTAGATGACTCCCTAAAACCACTCCCAAAAGTTAACTTAAAATGAGCTAGAGACTTAGACCTAAGAATGGAAACCAGAAAATTCTTGAAAGACTATATAGGAAAGACATTACATGGCATCAACCTGAGAGAGGGCTTTGGGGACTCAAGACCAGCATCAATAGAAACAAAATGAGAAATAAACAACTAGAACTACATTAAACTAAAATGCTTCTTCACAGTGAAAGAAAATATTACCAAACCAAAAAGATAGCCTACCAACCGGGAGAAGATCTTGCATTACATCTTTCTGACAAGGGCTTAATGTATAAAATATACAAAGAACCTATAAAACTAAATAACAGAAAGGAATCCAATAAAAATGAGAAGAGGAATTAGAGACATTTTTCTGAAGAGGATAAAAAGATGGCCCAAGGCACATGAAAAGATGTCCCTACTTGTTGACTATCAGGAAAATGTAAGTCACTCCAACAATGCATTATTACCTTACACCTCAGAGTTTGCTATTACCCAAAAGTCTGGGAACAACAAATGTTGGAGAGGATGTGGCAAAAGGGGGGCACTTTTACACTGTTGTTGAAAATACAAATTGGTGCAACCCCTTCGGAAAGATGGAAATCCCATATGGTCTCACCATAACACTTCCGAGTGTGTACGCAAAAGATACAAAAACACTAATTCACAGAGATTTATGCATCCCTATATTTACTGCAGTTGTATTTACAATAACTAAGAATTGAAACTAAGTGAATGCATAAAGATGTGGCCCATATGTGCAATGAAATACTACACATCCCTTAGAAGAGATTCCCTGTCACTGAAATCAACATGAGTGGAATTAGAGGGGACTATGCTAAGTGAAATAAATCAAAAGAAGAAAGATAGCTACCAGGTGATCTCACTTATCGGTGGAAAGTGAATATAACAAACAAAGAATAGATGAAACAAAACCATACCTTGGACATTTGCAGTAGAACTGAGGTTACCAAGAGGGAATGGAATGGGGGAGGAGGGTAAGTGAGTGTTGGTGGAACCCACTGGTCAATGTTAAAGAACACTTAGTGAATTCATGGAGTGCAGGGTATGTTGAAATATTTTAGGAATAGAGAAACTGCACACATGAGGAACCTGCACAGATGAGTTTATTTTTAACATATAAAATCAAAGTTGTGCAGAAAAAATATTAAACATAGTTTATAGTTATATAAAAAGCAAAATGTGCTTCTTAATTGGAAATAGAGAGCTGGCCATGTCTTGGAAAATAGTAAATATTGAGAGGCAGTTTCCTGTGATAGTTGAATGTGAAAGAGAGAATTCAAGGAACCTGAGAACTGTAAAGGATGTGATCACGTTAAATACCTTAAAAGATTCCCATGTTTGAAGAAATTCCACAAAAAGAATGTTATAAATTGCTAATAGAAATGTATCCAAACTTGTTTTATAAACCTAAAATGAAGGATATAATTGTACTATTAGTGGTGAACTTATGAAGTCTATGCATGTATCAATTTACAATGACGCAGTCCTTAAATCTGTATAATGTTGTTGAGTGTTGTTACAGCTCTCTCTACCAACAAAGCCAAGCATGCGCTCTTTTAGAAGTGAAGGCAGCTTTATTACGTGCAGGCCCAGATATTGTAATCTGACCACCCAAGCAAATTTGGAGTACAATCTTATAGAGGGAGAGGGGGTGTAAATTAGAATAGGAATTACAAACGGAACCCAAGTTAGTCATTTGTGAGTTCTTCACATGGACAACACACAGTATTCACATAATTGCAAAAATGCACATAGGGCTCCATTTTCATGTGATAAAGAAAAGTCTTTTTATCTGGCCAGGAGCTTCCAGCCAGCCCAGACTGCAAGGCGCCTGATGGCTTGGTAGCCTTCACAGCTGGCCCACGGTGGCTAGAAACTGGGGGTGCAGCTTTCTTCTTCTACCATGTTACTTCATAAAAGTATATAGATCCAATAAATAAAGTAATAAAACAGATAGTGTGAAGAACAGCTTTCTCAATTTACTGAAGAAATCAATAGATTATCTAGTTACTCTGTAACTGATAATTTGTCATGATAATTCGTTCTTGACTAGAACTTCCCAGAACTTCCATATTACAATCAAAAATGCTTTCTTCTTGTCCTGAAAGCTATGCTCAAATGGTTCTCTCCAGTGTAAACATTCTTATTTCAACTTTTTATGTGGTTAGTTGTACAGATTAGTCTTTTAAAAAAAATTCCTTAATCCCAAAGAGGTAGATCACATATCTATTTCATCACCTGGCTAATGTATTCAAATATTAGCATATATTTCCCATGTACATTTATTTATATATACATTCACATTTTATGTGTTTATATATACACATATGTATATGTACACACACACATATATATAAAACATTTAAGATCACTATCTTAGAAAATTTAATTATACAGGTGTTCTTCATCACATTTTGCATCAGGTCCTTGGATCTTTTATTTTATAGTGAAAATTTATATCCTTTTTCCCACCTCTCCCTAATTTTTCTACTCCCTTAACCAATTGCAACCACTTTTCTACTGTTTCTGTTAATTTACCTTACTTTAAATTTCACTATATAAATACTAGATAATATTTGTCTGTCTCAGATTATTTCATTTAACACGATACCCACAAATTCTATCAAAGAATTTCCTTCTTTTTCATGACTGGATAATATTTCAGTGTGTGTGTGTATGTGTGTGTGTATGTGTGTGTGTATGTAAGATGTAGATGGTGATCAGATAATTGAAAGCATCAGATATTAATTCTTATAGATATTTAACTTCTTATTTTCATGAATAAATTCCTCTTAATGAAAGCCTTTTTTAATTAGTAGACATGTGAACGTGATTTTGATTCTTTTTGCCAGTTTATTAATTGTTTTTATGATACAGATTTTTTTATGATTCTTTGGAATGCTATGCCTGAAGTGCTCCTTGCTTTCATAAAATTATATAATGAACACCTGTGAAATATTTTAATTTGTTAATTAAGAATAAAACATGTATGGGAAATTTTTTCTAAAAGTACTTGACTATTATATGATTCATGTGGAAAAAATATTTTTGTTTTACTTTTTAAGTGGTATGCTTGAACAAGATTCTTATGTTAGAGCAATTCTTGTTAATCTCCTAAAACAGTAGAGCAAGCAATAGGGCAATTGACTCTGGGATTATCATTTTTTGCAAGTAAGAAGTTTACAAGTTATTTAGTAACTTGACTATGTTTGAGCATTAAACAAGCAGCAAAGTCAAACACATATACAGTCTTTGTAAAATAAAAGTCTAAGAATTAGCACGTCAAATATATATTTTCCCTCTGCACCACCTTTTTTCTGTCTTATGCTTCATCATTTTATACAAAATTTAATTTTCCAGTCATACTAATACATCTCTTCTGCATTCACACATATTTTGCAATCTAAATTCATTTTAAAAGAAGCAGTGAATGTAGGAAATACTATCATTTATAAGTTAACATTATGTTCTTGCTTAATTAAAATTTGCCTGATATATTTTGATAAATAAAATCCATAGCACTCTAGTTCATAATACCTTTCATTATTTATAATATATTTCTAATGCCAATTTTTTGTAAATAGTTTTCTAGGAAATGACAAGAGTAATTTTTAATTTATATAACTAAGTGCTTTAATTAAGGTCAGATGAACTAAATTCATTTGGAAATATGCTGCTTTTAAATTTTTTTTATGAGGTATAGAGTACAGAACTGAACTTTATTATTTTAAGCAGTCTATCTTAAAGGTAAAATAATTGCAATGATTTTATTAAATTCCATTTTCTACTATAATCTGTACTATAATAATGTACTAACTAAAAGATAATCATTTGAATTAACATTTATTCATTTTAAAAGCTTTTGCTATAAAAATAAAATATATAATTCATATCATTTTACATAGAAATATTAATTTAAAAATGAGCTAGCAATAATTGAAACACTCAGGACTTTTTTTCAAAAAGATTAATTTTGTTCTCTCCTAATCAGATGTAGCTTCATCCTCAAGCAGGTCTGTTCCTGTTTACTAATTAATTGCCCCAAAGTCCCTACTAGACTTTGACTCTATCTCCTGAACTGTCAGAGGAATTAATAACTGAGATTGCATTTTACATATAAAGGATGATAATCTACTTTAAAAAATGTATGCCTTCTGGCATTATTGCTGACAGACTACTTTTAAAATAACTTGAAGTGTCATCAGTTGAAGAAATCCTTTAGTTAGCTATTGTTTCAAGGTTTAAACAACAAGCACACTAAAATGCACTTTGTTATCATAAAGAGAACAGCGGATGAATATTTTTTTTCTTGCCTAATCTTTTTGGAATTCATCTGAGTTTAAACAGTGTGTCTGATCAACCACTGAAAACAGTGAGACATTTTTAGAGAATCTGTTTCCTGGAAAAACATCGTAATGTGGCATACTGTGCTGGACTGAATCAGTCTTCTTTGGACCTTTAATATCCTTTCCAGTGAGATCATTGTTTATCCAAATTGTGGAAAGGACTCAAGAGATTATGTGGACAATGGAATTTAGGTGGTTGGTATGGAATGTAATACCCATATTCTGAGAAGAAATTTCAATATCTTAAAATGAGATACTTGCAAGCAAAATAAATAATAATAGAATTATTATTTAAAAAGCAAAATGAGGTGCACCCTGGTAGAGCAGTGGTTAGGTCAATCGCCTCTGAAGAGTAAGCCACATACCCCTGGGTTCAAGTTGTGAGCCTGGGTGACTGGGGGTGGCAGAGGCAACCAGTGCGAAGAGCTAAATAAATATAAAAGATGCTTATTTCTCCTCTGTCGTCCTGCCTGTCTGCTTACTTACTTTCATTCTTGCCTGCACCATTCCTTTAAAAAAAACAAAAGATATTACTGGATATCACATGCTCTCAGCAGTGGCATTATAATGCACACTCATGTTCTTATTAGTGATGCCTGAAATAATATATAGCTGTGAAAATTTTAAAAAATTATGCTTCAGGATTACTTATATTTTAAAATGTAAATTAAGTAATTTTGGGAAAGCAAAAAAATTGCCTCAGAGGAAGTCATTTATAGTTCTTTGTGAAGATAAACATCAAAAATAACAGTGCTGTGAAAGAAAAGGCCAGTTTATACTGCATATTATGCATCTCTAACAAGGCAGTACATTGAGAGCCAATGAACTTAGCCATCCAGAAAAACTGAGGCATCCATGACATTTAATTAACATATAGTCTAGTTACAGAAAAACTACAGATATGCAGATAATGGGCTGAACTAGTTTTCTTTCGCTAAGTCAGGAACACTTGTGATCTGACTCATAAACTAGCCAACACTCTGTCAGAGTCACACAATCTGCAATCACCAATAACTGTGAAATTCCCCAAATGCTTCACTTTTCCCCACAATGTCCCCTTCAGGTATACTTTAACTGTACCATCTCTGTACCCTCTTCCCTGAGAAACTGGATCTGAGACAAAGAAGGTCTCCCGTTTCCTTGATTAGTACCTCTCCATAATCAGCTTATTTTCCTTCCACCATCATTCCTCTCAAGTCTTGGGTCAGTAAGCACTGGATCTTGGTCAAATTCAATAAAAAAATTCTGTAGCCAATATGAATTGTTGAAAATTTTAATTAAAAATATTAATTTTAATTAAAATTAAAAGAGAAACAAAAATGAGGAACAATTATTTATTTTATGTCAAAGAATTGCAATTTGGGAGCGCATGCTCAATTAGAAACCCCAAAAAAATTTCCAAGGAAGGGCAAAATTCAGGGGTTTTCTTTGTTTGTTTTTGTTTTGTTTTGTTTTTAATAGAGGGAAAAGGGATGAGTTGACAGATGATTTGGTGAGGTGAGGAAAACAGGTTAAAAATGAGTGGGTGGGTCATAAGGTAAAATGTTCAGAAAGAGGGTCACAAAATAAGAGTAGGTAAAATTTACTTTATCAGACCTGAACAGGATATTGAGACAGGAGACAAAAGAAAACAAAAACTGAAAGTTGTCACTTTCTAGGCAAGCATGAAAAATAGAACGTTTTGTAGTCTGAAGCAAAAGACCAGATGTTCAACCCCTCCCGTTTACTGAAGTCAAGGATTCCACCACCACCCCTCCACAGGAGTGTAACATTCCATCCCATCTTGATAAGATCTGGACTTCAGACCCTTAAATCATCAGCACTCTTGGTGGCCTTATCCGGATTCCTCCCCACTGCCTTGCTTGCCAAAGACTTCCCTTTAAAAGACTCTTGCCCTGAGCATAGAATTTGGATTGCTCCTTCTGCCTCTTCTCAGAAAGGAGCTTTCCTGGGCTCCACTTGGGACAATAAAGTCTCACTTAGAGCCCATCTGGCTCCCTCGTCTCTGCCTCTTATTGTCGAACCCACTTCAGATCTCTTGTGTGAGGAGTGCTCAATACTCACAATGGAATAACAGCCAAAGTTAATATACCATGCAACCATATCGTTTTTTAATGTGGTTGTGGGAGACTAACATAGTAAAGACATACTCAGTGTGATTTGCTTCTTCACAAAGGGTGAGAAATTGAGAAAGGGTTACGAGTTTTTTAAAGCACAAAAAAATGTCCAAGAGAAAGGGAAACGCTGCTTAAGCGGAGTTCTTAGATCCATGCAGTGACCAACATTGATTTGGTCTCAGCCCTGGAGGTTTTCTTCACCTGTAGGTCAAACACTCTGTGGTGCCTAGAAAGTCAGTTAAAGTGAGCAGGGCAATTTGTCTTACAATAATGGTGTCTGGAAATAGAATGAGAGATGGTCCACTTCCTTGAACTGTTTGCTCTGAGATCTGATCAGTTCTTGAGTTTCACCACTGAGGTGGTGGGTATAGTTCTTCGGTTCACCAAGAGTACCCTCTCTAGAAGATCAAGGATTAACCAAGCCTTAGTTGCTTCTGGGTAACTGGCTTAGACCTACTCTCAGGCAGAATCAAGGATTTCCCATGACAAGCATATGAGGAAGTGGTGACCTGCAACAGACAAATGTTCCAAGAATTGTACCATGCTTTGCAAAAGTTCTGACTTTCATACATACTGTTTATGTAGCTGGTTAGTTCTGATAAAGTTGCTTCTTGAATGCTCTAGATAAGTTTCTTTGATGTCCATATATTTTTTCATCAAAGTTGAACATCAAAGCATTTCCAAGGAAACAAACGTGTTTCAAATGTTATCTTCAGTCAACACACTTGGTTTTACATAAAATTGCAAAATGTATTCACTCATGCTAAATTTCTGGTCCTCATATAATCTTGTTCATGTTGACTTTTGTAAAGCTGATGGTTTGGCCCAATCTAGAGTCCCAACCCACTGAAAGTTAAATAGTCATAGCCATTTCATCAGACAAAAGGGGAAGAAGAGTGGCAGGGTTAAGATTTTTACATTAAGAGAGCAAGATTTGGGGAGAAGTGAGGAGCAATATTTCATATGAAGTGATCAAATAGCAGACAGATGCTGTGTGTGAGAGGAATTCAGTAAGGTTGTTAGTACATAGATGGAGAGAAATAGATTTATGACTACTTTTCTGGTAGATTTAGTGAGAACTTCTGTAGCTGAGATTACTCTCAAGTAAGGCGAGAGTCCTTTGGTTACAGGGTCTAATCACAGATGATAATAGCTAAGAGGCCATTACTGTCCTCCCCATATTTGAGTAAGTACCCTTAAGATAGCTTCCTCTTTTTTATGAATATGAAAGAAAGGGAGATTTAAACTGGATGTCCTAATGAGAGTGGACTAAGAAACTCTTTAGCTTTTAGTTGTCAGAAAGCCCTGTGGATCATTTCTTCAATTTATGAGATGGGCTTTTCATATTGTAAAAGGGTATATGAGTACTGAGCTATTAGAGATTAGTTTGATATCCAGTTCCTGAAATACCCTGCAAGATCATAGAATATCCTGAGCTATGTTTTTAAACTGCGGCTGTGAGAACTTAAAATGCTCAGAAGACTTTCAGGGTCTGGAAGGACTCCTTGAATTGAAATCAAGTGTTTCAAATATTTGGCAGAAATCCAGACAAGCTGATTTTTTTTCTTTAGAGAATTGTGGCCTGTGGATATGCATAGTTTGAGAATGTGAACTATGTCTTCTTCATATATATCGCTGGAAAAGAACAAAAGATCATCATGAACATACTGGAAAATAGCTAACCCGTTTAGTAAAGTTACGTCTGTTAAACTTGCTTTAAGTTCTGAGAGTAGGAAAGACTCTTAAGATAGTTTTGTGGCATGACAGTACAAGTAAACTGTTGGTCTTCCACATAAAATCAAATAAAACTGAACTTGGCAGGGGGTATACATTGCTGGAGAAAGCAGAGTGAAGGCCAATGATGCTAAAGAAACTATAGCACAGTGGTGAGTACTATTTATGTCAGAGAGGTCCTGCACAAATCTCCATCCTTATCCGCAAAGTTTCTTTATGGAGAGAATGGAAGTATTTTAGAAACAAACGTGGGAACAACAGGGCTTTGAGTCTTCAGGATGCAAAGGGTACTTTCTACTATTAGGAAGTGGTTTGTTAGAATAAACCTGAGTCTTTCCTGAGGAAAACGAATGAATTCATTGAATATTCATAGTGAATTTTCCCATAGTATTTTTTCAGGATTTTCTCTGAAAGGGCTGCATTATTTGAATCTATGTTAACTTGTAAAAAGGCAAAAATAGAAATACTGAATGAGTTTCACTGCTGCCATCTGAGATAGAGGTTAAACTAAACTCAAGATTTTTATGAGAAAAGAAGATAGCAGAATGATATTTCACTGGAAAATTCTCTCACATTTTGAGATTCATTATGAGAACCTGTTTGAATTCCTGGAGATGAAACTACAAAAGTGTAAGCACTCTCCTATGAGTGGGGTTTCCAAGGAAATTTTAACTCTTAGTATTGTCTTTACTGAACCTCCAGCAGTTTATTTATTTTTTAATAACTCTTACTATTGGTTCCCATAAAGATTTCTGTTCATGTAAATAGTGATCGTGTTAGTCTGACTCTTATTAATTTTGGAGGCAGCAATTTGCCCTATGACCTTATTTTTCTGATAAAGCTAAGAAGGGTTGTTAACTACTTTTGCTTTTTTTTCAGAATTTTATTTGTTTTAACTGAGCTAGGGAATATAAGATTAATAACAACTGTCAAAAATTAGGGAAAAGGAAGTACCTACCTTCACTCTAATTTACCCAACCTATCGTACCTAAATGGGGTTAGAAGGAAGGGAGGATGAAGCTCATGTGATATTCACAGTCAAAAACAATGGGTCATTAAAAGACTTAAACCTAATTATAGGACAGTAGAATGTATCCCATCTACCTACATCTTAAAATCACATTACTAAAGGCTTATACAATACATTTCTTCTTACTAGTAAACCCTGTCTGCATATTGAGAAAAAAAAGCAGGCATACTAAAAGGTAAAAAATATGGTTTGAAAGAGAAAATAAGCATTACAACTATAATCATACTTGATAAAACCATTAGAATTATCAGTTGGGGATGTATGGGAATGGTGCTGGTAAACTTAATGTACAATATACAGATGCTGAGTATATAGTGAATCACACCTTAAACATATAATGTTATAATGCAATGTTCTTTCAATAATATTAATTAAAATAACTAATAATATGCTAGAGATTTTAACGTATAAAATAAACTGCATGCAAAACCATATGGACAATGTAGCTAGAAGAAAATTCTAAAGAATCAAAAAGAAACTCCAGAAATAAAAAATGTTGCAAAAGAAATGAATACCTTTGATGGGCTTATTAGTATACAAACAAGACTGAGGAAGACGTAATTGACCTTGATTATATTTTGAGAGAAATTTCAAAATCTTGAATAGCCAAGAGAAAGCAATCTATTAAAGAAAGAATAAAAACAACAAAATGACCAAGGACTATGGGAAACCTACAAAGGAGTAACATGCAGAAGGAAAGAATAGCAGAAGAAAGAAGAAAGGAAGGAACAGAAAAAATATTTAAGTAATGACTGAGAAGTTACAGATCTAGGAAACTCTAAAACCATCAAGCAAAATTAATGCCAAAAAAAAAAAGAAAATGAAACGCAAAAAATAAAAGCACCTACATATGTTATATTCAATATGCAGAAAATTTAAAGTTGAGAAAAAGTACTGAAAGAAACCAGAGGAGAAAAAAAAAATTAAATATATATACAAGAAAAAAATGCATAATTAATCTTGACCTGTCCTCAGAAACCATGAAAGCAAGAAGAGTGAAAATATATTTGTAATTGTTGAGAGGAAAAAAAAACAAAAATAAATAAGCAAACAAACAAACAAAAAACACTATCTAGAATTAATACCTGGGGGAATTATCCATGAAAACTGAAGGAGAAATAAAGACTTTCACAGACAAACAAAAGTTAGGTAGTTTGTTTTAAGTAGATATGCCTTGCCAGAAATTTTTAGATAAATTCTTTAGAGAGAGAGAATGACACAGATTAGAAAGTTTGATTTATATTTTTAAAAAGGGCAAAGAATCAAAGAAAAATTAAATTAAAAACATTTTTTTCTTTTCTTAAACTAACATAACTTGTTCAAAATAAATCAATAATATATTTTATAGTTTATTTATAGTAATTAATATACATGTATATACACAAACATACATATATGCTTAAGCATAAGCAAAATGAATGATAATAACGATACAACGAATGGGAGGAAGGAATATGTCTATATTCATAGAATATACGCCAACAAAAATTTTAAAAACACAAATCTAATCTATGGATTTTGGGTGATGATGATGAGTTAAGGTAAGTTCATAGATTATAATAAATATACTCTTCTGGTGGGGTATGTTGATAATAGGGGAGCCTATGCATTTCTGAGGACAAAAATCTTTATACTGTCTAAACTTTTAGTGACCTTGTAGCTTTCAAATAATGGAGTCTACCTAAACAATCTCAAAAAAGCAAGTAAAATGATAATGTTCTGATAATGCTGCAGCTGGTGACACACTAGAGGACTCCATGTATGGTTTATATTCACAAATAAGGGAAATCTTAACTAGAGGAAGTGTGTGTCTCTTTCATTTTCTAGGTAGAACATTGACAGATGGCTGTCATTGACTCAGCTGTGTTATAAAAGTGAGATAGGAAGAATAAGGACAACTTCATGACGTGTTTTCAGACTATACAACCCATGTAGCAGCTGCCTATCTCCAAAATTATTGCAATATTTAAGCTTTTGTTAGTTACATTTTCTTCGATTTTCAGTCAAGTTCTTTGTTTTAGATGTATAAACCACAGAAGAGAAGGAAAGTCTATCACGTGACCTAAAAGTAAGTAGAGATGAAGAATATTCCACAAAATAGAAAGAAGGAATCATAATATATTACAAGATAGACAATGTATTTAAGGATATACATAAAGAGACCAATACCATTGAGTTGTTTTCCTTTTGGTGGCAGTTCACAAGCAGAAATATTTTTCTGAACTTTGTTTACAGTGAAATAGGCTAAACCATACATTATCATTTCTAAGTCGCCTTAGGTTCAATTAAGATTTTTCTCTCCTAATTCCCACAATTTAGAATGATTTTTAAAATGGCTTAAAAATCAGTTGCCTTCAAATTTACATAAAAGAAGTATATCAAGAGCTAAAATAGAAAAAATCTAAAAATACTGTGACTTAAATATTGGCATGAAAAAATAGAGTAGTGAAGTCTCAGATTACCTTGAAGTTTCTATAGCAGTTATACTAAAAACCATATTCCAGTTATCTTCTGACAAATAAATGAGAAGCATCATTGCAGCAGCATTAATGGAAAAAATAAAAATAAAACTGAGGAAAAACAAAAAATCCAGTGAATTCCAGAATTAAGTTGGAAGTTCATGAATTTCAAATATATATATATATATATTCATATAATTTATTTTTTTTATTTTATTGAAGGAACATTGCCTCATAAGATACAGGTTTAAAGTGTGGATCATCATAAACCAATATATTTACAATACAATAAGTTTACCACCAACAGTTCAATTCTATCCATCATATGTAATTGCTGTTTAATGAAATACAATGCACATATTCATCATCCTAAAAATAGGTCAAGTTTTAGGGGTTGGATAAAAGCATATTCATGTACCTGAAAACTTAAAATAAAATCAGCTATTAAATATCTCCTGTACTGCATTCCTTTGTTCTTCAAGTCAAAGAAAAGAAAAAAAAAAATCCAGGTGCTAATATATCCTGCAAACATCCCCTGCTTGTCGACGGTATTCATATACAAAGGGGACAAGACCATTTCCATAGGGGAATGGAGACTTTTACATTTTTTTCTGCATGAGTGACCCAATTCTGACTACTCCTTTGTAGTGTTAATCCCAATAAAGAAAGAATTATGTGCTTAGATCAAAAATTAGTATTTGGGCCACAGTGAGTAGTGGACATGGCTTTTTTTTCCCTTAAAAGGATTGAAGTAGAAAATGACTATTTAGAAAGTTCTGCAGTCAACTTATTGTAGAGCTTTGTGTCTCATTTTCACTCTGTTCTTAATTACTTTTTTAAATAACAATTGACCTTAAAGTAATGATAATACAGGGTCTATGATTCACTTTTAAAATACTCCCAAAACCTTTTCACAGTACTTAATTTTTGTCTATAATCATCTTGAAAATTCACAAAAAAAAATTTAGGATAAATGCAAATTATTAACAATTTCAAGCGTTAAAATATGTTATTTTTTGGTATCATATTAATAAACTTTTAATAATAAATAACTTTTAATAAGAAATCATGCATTGTTGTAAAAATGCATGGTTTCTAAAAAATGTTGTTTATCTATATAACTAATTACAATATCTTATATCCACTTTCTCTGTAAAGCATTTAAGGTGATGTTAAAGTAAATATTTAAAGTTTCACCATCAAAATACGTAGCAGTAAAAATTAACTATAATACTGGCTTTTGTATTAATTGCTTAAGTACCTCTTTCAATTCTAAGTTTCCTGCAAAACAATGACAAGATTTCAATAACATAGAGTATATGAATCTCATTTTCTAAAAATATAACATTAAGAGATAACACTGTTCAACTAATGTATCTATCTATCTATCTATGTGCATGTGTTTCACACAAACAAAAATTAGATTAAATACAAAAGACTGTTTTCAAAATAGTTATCATAGAAACGCAGAAATACCCAATTTAAAAGGGTTTCTTGGACGTCAAGAAAAAAGGGAAATCAAGTTATGCAGATGTCATCATTTCTTAGGTAGCTGTACTGACATATGAGCATATTATCTTCATAGCAGTAGGAAAAATAGTAACATTAAAAGAAATTAGTGATTAATATTTTGCAGCATGGTTATGTCTACAGTTATTTATAAGATTTGATTTTAAATACTACACATTTATTTTATGATGACAGCATTAAATGTGGCAACAGAGTGTTTGAGCCTACTTTTCATTCCACTTGAACATTGATCTGTGAAAAAGCTGTAGCAGCAATGTTAATCAATGCATAAAGTTAGGACTACCATTCCATAATTCACCAGGATAGAGACAAGAAATGGTGGACCCAGTGTTAATATGTGGCTGTACTCATCCGGATTGCAGTCAGTTTAATTTAAGCAGAAGCTGAGTAGATCATTTATCAGGATTGAATGTATTACTGTAATTCATTGCAGTGACTGTAAGGAAACAGCAGTAGTATGGATGTGTGACTGTAACTCATAATGACACAACCTGGCTGGTTGCTTACTATAGAGCTGTTTTCAGCTACATGAATAGTTCTCCCAGAATTTCAGTGTATTTCTGACATATTCAAAATATAAGATAAAAAAGGCAAAACTTTACCTTCCAAGACATATTGAAAATGGTTATGTCTGCCGATTAATTTTAAAATAAAATAAGTACTTGTAAGATAAATGTATTATGCCAATTACTGATCCTCCCCTCTTCTTTAAAAACCATTATATATTCCATTCCAGGGTAAAAAACAAACAAAACAAAACAAAATCTCTCCCTTCATCTACAACTAGATATCTTTTTATACACATTTTGATCCAAGTGTGCCCATGATAATTAAAAATTTAATTCTGAATCCTAATAGTTACTTTTTCTACATATCGCTGAGTCCACAGATCATTTAAAGTGGAAGTGACTCAGTCATACATTACTTGTTCTCTGGGTCTATTTGCTTAACACAAAATTAAAACAATGATAAAATTCTGAATTATAGAATCTAATTTCACAAAATTTTCAGTACTTTTAAATACTGCTTCAGGATAATATTTTTTCAGTCACCATGATAATCAATAAATATATAAATATAGGTGCTTTGTTAGGTTTAACTTTGTGGGATCTTTTTTTTTTTATATTCTGACTGATACACTCACAAAAAGCATTCTTGAGAAGCTACTCTTTGCAAGCATTTTTCAAATTGTATTTTAACACATAGCATAAAAATATACCATCATAACTATTTTAAGTGTCCACTTTCAGATCATTAAATGCATTCATATTTTTTGAAACTATTAGCACATTTTAAACAATTAAATTAATCAACTTCTAATCCATTTCAATTTTTCTGACCTTTTAGCGATTGTCTTTCAAATAAAACCATGGCCTTCCTTCTTGTTCACTAGTCCAGAACCCTGTCCCCTTTATGCATATTTATAGCAGTGTTGTGTTCCTACATTTTCCCCCTCACCATAGCCTTACTATTCTTCATATAGTCCTATCAACAGAATAATATTTCTTTTTCAAATAAATGTAAATATGTAATGTTTCTATTGTAAGCTCTTAATAAAGTCACTTATTAGAATCAAAATAAAAATTTTCAATTTCCACAGTACTATCTATATTTAGATTTAGGGTTTTTCAATTTTATCACTCATCTCTCACTCATATAGCACTTTCCCTCACACTAATCTATTTGAGGTATTATTATGCCATATTGTTTTAGGTGTTCTTGAGTTTGCACAGGATGGGCATTCTACTGAAATAGCCAGGTACCCTCATTAAACCTCAATTTATCCTTAAATTCTTAAATATTGTAACCCATGTTTTGAGATTTCTTTTCTGAATTGAATACTCTTGTCACTCAGGGCTATTTATCTTATGCATGCACACATACACACACACACACACACACACACACACACACACACACACCACACACCACCACCACCAGTACATCTGTTTTACAATATATTTGCAATTATGTGATAACATGTGTAGCGCATGAACTTTATTCAATGTATTTAATTATATCTATATATTCACTTGTAATCTCTTAATTCTTTAGTATCTATTTTTAAGGAAGTAAAAGGATAATGTTTCAGGAACAAAGATAAAAAATATCTTTTACTTTCAAAGAGCTGCAAGCTTACTGTTATATGCCTGAACATTTAGTATATGGTGTATTAGAATTGCAAGCAAATATAAATTGAATTAATAGTCTTTTTCTTTTACATAACTTATATTGTAAGCAGATTACTATCTTAATTAAGATATTTTGTCTGATTGTAAAGAGCAGAGATATATATCAATATATAGATACATCTATGTATTAATATCAGTATTGATATAGCCTATTGATTCTGTTTTCTGGAATAATTCTATTAAAGACTAACTATAAAATATATTAAATTAAATTTTACAAATGCTTTATCTAAAGAAAACACAGCATTTTCAAATTATGTGGACATGTTTCCAATGGGTGATGTCCATGTACATTCAAAATAGATAACAAATTGTATCAAATGAATTCAGAACAGTGACCCAGTAGGTAAATCCTATTCTGTTTTTTACCTTTCATGCAACAAGTAATACTGAAATTTTAGTTAATTCATTCAAATTCTATAAAAGTAGATACTTAGTGAACTTAAAGGGAGGAGCAAAATGACCAATTTGGTGATATTCAAAAGTTCATCAGAGAAAAATACATGGTATTACTGAGGAGAGAAAATAAATAAATCAAATATAATAGTTAAAATGAAATTCAATGATAAATGAAAGTTCAAAAATTATTAACAGTGAAATTCCCTGACAAGAATAAACTGTGCAGATTTAAAGAAGTGATTGCACATTAATTCTTCCCTCTTAAATTAATGCTGGGCAATTAAACAAAGACAGTAAGAATTCCTGCTTATGAGAGAATGAAAATATTAAGTGAAACTTCTCTTGGATATTATTAAAATGAACAACAGAGAGAGTGACATAAATATAGTGCCTACTATGTATCTGAAGTGTATTATTTGAAAGCAAATACTGTAGGTAGGGCATTTGCATGAATATAGATAAAATTAAGTTGAAAAAAGATTCAGAAAATTTCCATAAACATATTTATAATATTAAGTCCTTAAGTAAAACTGTATGAAGAATGATAATGAAAGATACTCTAAATCTGCCACTTTTTAATTTATCACTGTCAAATCTGATCATATATAAATTAATGATTTTAATTGTTTCCATACCCAGTGAATTTGAAATACGCTTTAACAGATTTATTAATCTTATGTGACCAACTACCATTCTTTAGTGCTTTTTCTTCTTAGACAAATTTATCTCTTCACTGTGAAATTAACAAGCAGCCTATAGCAAAAAGGGGAGTTTTACACTGATAAAACCAGACTATAAATTAATAAAGATGAATCATCACACTCTTCGTTATTTTTTAAACACCTGAAGCTGAAGTGTTAACAAGTGAAGCAGAACTGTTAAACTTGAGAGAAGAAAGGCCCTTAATTACAGCCTGGCCCAGCAGGTAGATGTGGGCTACATATACTTTCAGATCACCAATAATATAGCCAATATCAGAAGAAAACCCAAGTGGTTACTAAATTTACTTACCGGGTTTTGCTTTTTTTTTAATTCAGAAAAAAAATTAAGTTTTCTAAATAAAAGTTTCCAGAAAAATATTTTCACATAAATCTAAGAGGAATGGAACTGTAAGAATCAATTATCTATAAGATAGAAATCCTGAAAATTTTATTATAGTAAATATATCAAATTATTTAATATATTAAAATTTTGCAAAATATAGTCATAATCTAGAAGCAATATTTGAAATAGATGGAATATGTACTTTCAGACCTCTTAGAGAAAAAATAATGGATACAACTATTAAAGCAAGAAGAAATCTTTCATTTGTGACCTCACCTGCTTCTCCAAAGAAAGCTCTCTAGATGCAATATTAATTTTCTTGGACATGTTTAAAACTTTTTTCTTTGCCAAATTAAAGCACTAACTCATCCAAGTTATCTCATGACACCTGATAGAAATTCTTATAAAGTCATCAAGTGACAAGATTTCTTTTTAAATTAAAAGTGTTAAAAATCAAATTCTCGAAATATACATACTACCTCCTAAGTTAATAAGGAACGCCCCCCTCCCCGCCCGCTACTTTAAAGTCAGTCTAATTTCTCTTGGGCTCATTAAGAAGGGGCCATTTGATAACAACTATTCTGCAGTAATCATATTTATCTTCTACAGCACAGAAAGAGATGAAGAAATAGTTAACAAGCTGTCTACCAGGGAGTAAATTGCTGAGTGGTCCTGCCAAACATCCGGTAAATTTACGTTTATGAGGTAAAGAAGGATTTTAGAACCATCCGCCTTCTGTCTTCCACCTAGATATTGGTGGTATTTTATTAAGGAAACTGGAGACTCACTAGACTCAGAAAAAATAATGTTGCTGGAGTACGGAGAAAAAGACAAATCAAGGGAATGCAGCCTGGCTTCTCGCTTCTTTCCATATCACATATGAAATTACGGATGTCTTGGAATGAAGGAAGGATTAGGGAACTTTGTTGTGGACTTCTTAGAAGTACTACTACTCAGTAAAGGACAGAAAAGAGATCATCTGTGACAGGAGGTGATTAGATCTGGAAAAAGTGGAGCAGGAGTATGCAACAGAAGGAAACAATGCGATGGTCCTAACGGGTGTTACACGTTATGCCCTATGCAGCCCACAGTGAGACATTTGGATTTCTTATGATTTGGGTCATTGTAGTCATTAGGGAAATAAAATCAACTAAGCTAACAGACTCTTACAAACACTGTTTGTTACATCTTCTAGTCATATAAGGAGACTATTTTTTCCCTGTCTTTTCTCTTTATTCTTTATTTTAGAAAAGACCAATTTTCTGAGCACCAGAACAGAACTTCCTTTTTCTCTGTCTCCAAGTCACAACTCCAGTCGTTACTAAAATAACAAAGTTGAGTTTTGAATTAGAAATGAAATAAAATTGCAAAATATCTGAAAATAAATGTATACAAATAGCACAAAGTATCAAAAAATGATGGAATTTGGAGATGTGGTTGTTATTAAAACATCTATCCAGTGAAGTGAACATGTGCATCATAAATGGTTAAAGGACATTTTCTGAAGAATAATATAAATTTGTTCTTATTTATCTTATCAAAGTGAATATTACTTAATGCTCCATGTATGTAACCAGGTTTACTCCTTCGTTAGCTTTGTTATTCTGCATGCTAGGTGATTGAAGGCTTGATTTTTCTTTCTAACCTGAAGAGACTATAAATTAAACATAACCATTAATTTATGCAACATTATTTTTGTAACAATGTTTCATTTTTAAAGCCTCTAATTATTCAAGTGAATAATGCACACTAATAAACCTTTTATGAATTTATAGCAGTATCTTAAAATACAGAAATTAGGTGGCTGGGGTGGAGAACTTACTTTTCACCCGGTATCTTAGCCTTTTCAAATTCCATGGCAACACTGCCAATGTTTCTGTGGCTCCCCTGTAATTGAATGATTCAGAAAATCTCAGGGATCTTAGTATGATTCATTACTTTACTTTTAATCCTTCTTGGATTTAAGTAAAGAGTTCATTATAGCCATTCCTCTTTTCCTTCTGTATTTACCACCATAATAACCAGTGAATCAGCAATTACATGCTTACCATTGATTCTTTACAATGAGTGATTTTCATAACATACGGAAACACAAAAATGACTTTATGTGATATTTGTTTATACCTAAATAACTTACTTATTAAAAGATGAGAACAAAGCAATCATAAGCTGTATCTTTCTTATACTTTTCTGTGCTTATTATGGCATATAGTTTTTAGTGAGGTTTATAAAGAAGAATTTAGGCTAATATTAAAGTGGAAAATTATGTGGGCTAAAATAAATCTCTGAAATAACAATCAAACACACTGAAAATTCACATGAGTGAGTGCAATGCTTTAGTAATTTAGTGTTTCCTTCTCAAATAATTTTTCATTTTCATTTATATCAAAGACTATAAGCAAGGATCTTGGAGTGCTGTTAATAATATTCTTTAAAACCTGCCATGGCTCTCAAATCCTATCATATATAATGCATACATCATTCATATTTAGATTAAAATGCTTTTATAATCTTGTAGCATTTATCATTATTTGTATTTATCACCAGAAAATTGTAATAGCTCTGTGTGAACCTAGAAAATGAAGAATGGTATATACAACTCAAATTAATGTCATTGAATATTTATAAGTTCATTTTTGTGTTTCCTGTAAATAATTGACTGTCTATGAAAACAGTGAATATCATTGAATCTAATTTATCTCCTCCCTGGAGCAGGTTATTCTATTTGAATGATTGTTGAACAAGCACTTTATTCTCATAGCTTTTAGCCTATAGTAATAGAAGACATACATTATTGCAAATGTACTACCTATAGTTCAAACACACCAAACCTATAGTCTTAGTCTTTATCTCCCTTCAGACATTTATAATCAATATCCAGTAGACATCAATGAAGCACATAGCTTAACTCCAAGAGCAGAACTGCATGACAGCTGCTAGATGATTCCTCTTACAGAAATATGTCCTAGATAAATTCAGAAACAGATTGAACATAATTATTCTTAAGATAGACATCTGACTAATTAAAAATTACATCATGCTCTCACTCCTCTTTGAAAACTTACATTAATTAGGAAAGAACTGCAAGATATTTGAAGGGAGAGACCAAAATTCATACAAAATAAAGACAAGTAACTCTTCTATTATCAGAACTTCAAATTGCACAGTATATTGACTTAAAATCAATCATGATAAATGTGGATTTCTCTCTAACAATTGAGGAATTTTCTGAGTTTCAACACTAAGCCTTTCTTAGTTAAAACATTAATTAGCTAGAAAAATGTAGTCTAAATGGAAATAAGAGTTTTCAGTGCTTCAGGATATGCATGCAAAGCTACAATTTTTATTGTAGGAAAATTTTTGTTCAGAATAAGTTAAAGAATGTTAATATGATTCTCCAATCTTGTAACACAAATTAGTTCATATTTTCTCTGTGTGCATTGATTTATTTTTCTACTTTTCTGACTGTTGCTTGTTTTATGGATCAGATGTTTACCTTTAGCATCCATGAAAATATTATCCATGATAAATGGCTCAAACTATTATGATTTAGTTATTTGTGAATATTATGGAAACTAGAAAATATATTTATATTTTAAAGTGAGTTTAACACTGTCAAAGGTTTTGTAAGGTAATTGATAAATCAACAGAGATTATGCAATAGTCACAGTATACATGTGATATTAATTAGTAATATTTAAAGCACTTGAGTATATGTATTGAATCATAACTTTTCTAAAATGTGACTTTCTATATAATCTCAATTCTTAGTGAAAAGGTCAGAAGACACTTTACATGATTTGACTTATGTGATATATATAGAAATCAAGCTAACAAATTAACTAAATCTAAAAACAGTCTATAAAATTAATGATTACAAAAAGGAAATTGTGAGAGGGGCTGGTAAATTGGGTAAAACAGGCCAATTACATGGTAAAGGAAAAACTGGACAATGGTGGTCATTACTGATTTACATACAGATATTAATTTATGGTGATTAACACCTTAAATTGTCTAATGATGCAATACAATGTTCCATAAATAAAATTAATTAAAAATAATTTCCAAAATGAAAGCAAATGTTCTTAAAATACGTTAAATACATGAATTTAAAGTGAAATTATCTTGTAATGGTTTTTCCACTTTGGAATTTCTTAGCCTTGTAATTGAAAGCTTTTTGTCCTCAGACATGTCAAAATGTATCTATAGAATTAATATTTCATTTAACAACTATTTATCAGGCACCAACTCTATTGATTTTCTATTGTTGCAGTAACAAATTACCAGAATCTACTGGCTTAAAACAGCAGATTTATTGCCTAAACATTTTTTGGGAGGCAGGTACCTGAAAAATGGATTTTAGTTGGTTTAAATCAAGGAACCAGCAGAGTTGTGTTTCTTTCTGTTATCTCTGGGAGAAAATCTATCCTTTACCTTTGCTTCCAGAGAGAGAAATCCTCTGGGTAATAGCAAATGAATGCTTCTTCCATTTCAAACTTCCTTTTCTGACTCTGGTTATCCTCCCTTAAAAGGATCCTTGTGATTACATTTTATTCATCCACATACTCCAGAATAATAACTCCCACTCAAGATGTGGAACTTAACTAACGTGCACCATCCGTTTTTGGAAATGTTGTCTACCTCACATACTGTTTAAAAAAAAAAAAAATCAGTATGTAATTAAAACCACAAGAGATTTTATCCATTTTGTCATGGAACTTGAAGACCAGAGAACAATGAAAATACAGAAAGTGTGTTTGGAACTAAAATGAGAGTGATGAAATAGGATGGATAAAAGAGAGAAAAAAAAAGGAAAGAAAGCATGCCTGTAGGAATTATTTTTCAATAGGGTTTGAGTAATCATTGTTAAGATATATGGGATACATTTCCAAATGTAAGACAAGTGAAGATCTAGAATATTACTTTAAGTCATTTAATTTTTAAAAATTTAGCTTCAGGCTTATGGTTGTAGAGAATCTTAAATTGTCTGAAGAGCACCTTGTTACAAAGTAGAGAATGGAGTAAGGTAGTGACAGAGTAATACTGTTAAGGCATTTGCCCATGGTTGCATTAATATATGCAAGCAACAAATACAGTGTGAACTAGATTGCTATCAGATGATAAAGATAAAGAAAATTTCAGAGACGTTACAAGTGGAATAGTATGAAGTATCCATTTTTGAAGAGTGAGAAAGAAAACTAAAAAATACTAAATGTTTTGTGAAAGATATTATTGTTTCCAATGGTGGCTGATAAACATAACCTGGGAGAGACACTTGTTGAAAAGCTTTCTTAAGTATCCATCTGTTTGTACTTCAGCACTGGGTCAGGAATTGACAAGCAAATTTGTTACAAAATGGCTTCTTAAGGTAATATAAAATATATACATATAAGTGGTTGAAATAAATATGTAGGTTTAGTTTATTTAGGCTTTCCTCAGTACAAGGAGAAGAGTTTCTGAAGGAGAAAAAGTAGTGTCAGGGACTGGAGAAATGTTTTCCATTGCTTTGATGTTCTTAATGTGTTAGAATAACAAATTAACATCAGCTAGGTTAGCAAGAGAAAAGACCATTTTTTAAATAATAGTATTTATTATTTCTTTTGTTTGCAATGCTGAATTCATTTTAGGCGATTGAAATTGCATCTCAGTATTTCACACTGCACCTGCCTTAAGAGTTCTAATGACCACGTTATTCTGTTTCCTTCCCTCTTTCTCCAACCCCTGTTAGTCACTGTCTGTCCTGTGAATTTCAGGTCTGTCTATTCATGTTTTGTTTCATTATACTTCACATATAAATGAAGCTATCATTTACCTTTTTTTTTTTTTTGCTTATTTTGCTTAGCATGATTCCTTCCAGGTCCAGTGAGACTGCTGCATGGCACATTTTTTTCTTTTGTTTTTAACAGTGAGACAGAATTCCATTGAGTGTATAGACCATAACTTCTTCAGCCAGTCATCTGTTGATGGTTATTTAAGTTGTTTCCATGTCTTGGGGATTGTGAACATAGTGGTGCAGATAATTTTTTCTGATTAGAGACTTTGTACGATCTAGGTATATACCTAGGAATGGGATTGTTGGATGAAATGGTAGATCCATTTTAATTTTTTTGTGAAATCTCCATGCTGCTCTTCAAAGAGGTTGGTTGCATTAATAAACATCTGCACCAATAGGGTAGGAGGGTTTCTTTTTCTCCACATTTCCTCCAGCACTTGCCATTTCTAGTGTTTTTGATGTAGGCCTTCCTCACTGGTGGAAATTGGTATCTTGTAGATTTTTTTTGCATTTCTTTGATGACAAATGGTGTATAACATTTCTTCATGTGACTGTAGGACAGCTGTGTGTTTTCTTTAGACAGGTGTCTATTCAGTTATTTTGTTTATTTTTTCAATAGGTCATATTCTTATTTTTACTGTTGAGATGCATGAGCTCTTTATATATTTTGGAGATTAAGCTCTTATTTGATGTATGTTGTTTGAATATCTTCTCCAGTTTCATGGGTTGCTTTTTTGTTTCTTCTGCTATGCAGAAGTTTTTCAATTTAATGTAGTCCTAATTGTATAGGTTTGCTTTGGTTTCTTTTGCCATAAGTGTTTCTTGCCCAAGACCTCTTTGATCTTGAAAAGATTGTGTTTTTTTTGTTGTTGTTGTTGTTTGTTTGTTTGTTTGTTTTTCCATTTCCCTCTAGTATTTTATCCTTTCAGGTCTTATTTCAAGTTTTTTATCCATTTTGAGTTAACATGCACATGGCACTAATGAGCAACTTAATTTTGTTTATTTATTTATTTATTTATTTACTTGCTGCTGTCAATACAGTTTTCTTAATACCAATTGTTGATCAGACTTTCCTGCCTCCATAGCATACTTCTGACTCCTTGGTCATAGATTAACTATTCATATAGGTATAAGTTTATTTCTGGGTTCTTGATTTTATTCCACTGATCTGTGTTAACTTGTATATGGCACTATTGACTAAACCAATTTCATTTTTTTGCAGTTCTCTTTTCAGTTTTATCAACACAATTTGGTGATTAGACTTTCCTTCCTCCATAATATGTTCTTGACTCCTTTGTCATAGGATCAACTATTCATATGTGTGACTTTATTTCTGAGCTATCAATTTTACTCACTGATCTGTGTTTATGTTTTGTTCCAATACCATACTGTTTTGATGATTATTGGTATGTTAGTATAGTTTGAAACCAGGAGTTGTGATTTCTCTGCTATTTTTTTTCCTTAAAATAGCTTTAGCCATTTGAAGCATTTTGTGGTTCCATGCAAACTTCAGTATTGTTTGCTCAATTATCAATTTCCTTTAAAAAAGTCCCTAGGTTTTTATTGGAATTGCATTCAATCTATATATTGTTTTAAGCAGAATGGTCAATTTAAGTATGTTCATTCTTCCAATACATGAAAACAAAATGCTTTCCTATCTCTTTGTTTCTTCTACTTTTCTTGGAAAGGAGAAAGACCAAATTTAATGACATATATGGAGAATTTATATGTCTCCAGTTGGGACAAATCAAGCATATATTCTTGCTGTGGAACTGAAAACAGATAAGGAGTCAAGAGAGTAGGTTTCTGGAGATGACTCTGAGTACTGGCTTCATTTCTAAGTACTAGCTTTTCCTGAGTTCCACAGGACTTCGATTAACCTTTCAGCTCCACTTGCCAAGCTGACATGTGTTAGAAAATATCTTCTATGGATATCTTGAAAAATTCTATCTGAATATTTTTGGGGGGAGCAATCCTAAAACAGAGACAGAGCATTAGTTTCAGAGATCCATGACAATTGCTTTGGGAATAATCACCCAGTAATTGAATCGATAGGAGACTGCTTTAATGAAATACTTTTCTCTTCATCTTGTGAAAGGTAGAAAATTGTCAAATTAAAGATTCTATTCTGTGACAAAAATTGTAATAGAAAATACAAGTCTTTAGATATCTAAAAACAGAAAAATAACATGAAATTAAATAGTCAATTGATTAAATGTTCAAAGTAAACTCAAAAGAGTGAAATACTATAGCTTTAATCTACTAATTTTATAAAGCTGTTATTTATTTTCCAAGAATTTATTTACTTTGCTTACATAAAATAAACAATGATATACAGTTAACATACCTCTCGATATTTTAAAATAAAAAAAATTATATTAACAAGGAGATCAAAGTGCATATCTATTAAAACTTTCTCAAGAAGAAAATAACAGCAAACTAGTGATCACAGATTTATGTGAGCAAAATGTAAGAGAATGGAAAGTTGTTTACAGAATTTATATAGTCATATCATTATATATATTAAATGAATTTGTTTGCTAAACCTGACACTGTAGTTGATTATTTATTTCTTAAGGCATGGCAAATAATTGCTAAATATTCTTTAGACTAACATATATATGTGTGTATATATGTGTGTGTGTGTATTTATACATACTTGTAAATATAATATATATTATTTATTAACATATATATTCTCTAATATAGTATAGGTTATTATATATTATATAGCATAGTATATACATTCACTAATTTAATTAGTAAAATATTTGTGTTGATGGACTTAATATATTATATTTAATATATACATTAATATATGTAAATCAATATATATTACTACATGTAATGAATATATATTTTATCTCCACAATTACCTTAGGATACACATTGGAAATGCCTAGAGAAATTAATGAAATTGATAAAGAACCACATAAATTATCAAAATACTCTTGAAAGACAAACTCAACTGAGTGAAGTGCTAAATTATGTAACTGCAAAGTGTTATATAAAATGAGATGTTTTAATATAATGCTTAAACATGAACACCCATTCAGTAAACAGATTCTAAGAACAGCTAGTCTGTAAATTCTGATAACAGAACATGGTAATAACTTCTGAAAAACTATAATAAATGTCAGAACAGCGTGATTTCTAAAGGCAGAAATTCTAATGCATTTTGATGAAAAGTAAATAAAGAGAAATCTTGTACAAAGTAGTCCTTAACTGTAAATAATTCATAAATATGCATGCACAGAAATGGGACTAGATATGAGACAGATAAGAAATCTTAGTTTTCTGAAAAGGGACATAGACTTAATATATTATTTTAAAAGATAACCAGAACATATTCTACTTAATGATTTTGGGTAAAAATATTAAAATGATTGATATTAATTCTGATTACTGTTGTAACAAACTATTAAAAATAGCAATTGAAATCCTGTGATACATTTACATTAGCATTTGTTTAAGTATCTTTTAAAAATCAGAATTTGTATTTGTTAGGTTCCCCAGAAGATTTAGGGGTTTCTTTGTTGCAGCTCTCCTAGTCAACAAAAGCCAAGCGTGTGCTCTTTTGGAAGTCCTATAGGCAGATTTATTACCCACAGACCCAGTCGGAGTTCTCTCCAAATGTATGAGCTCCAAATGAAAATGTAGGTACACTTTTAAAAGTTTAGGGAGACAAAAAAAGTGCAAATTAAAGCAGAAGTGACAAGCAGGAACCCAAATTAATTGCAAATTCTCCAGAATATACATTAGATGTCTGTTGCAAATAATTAGGGAAGTTTGTCTCTTATCAGCTGTCTGGGCTTTTTGAGAGAGAGAGAGAGGAGTGCAAATTAAGGTGGGAGTGACAAGCAGCAATTCAATGTCAATTGTAAATTCTCCACATAGACAAAATATACGTAAGATCCACTTGCAAATGATTAGAGAAGTTTGTTTCTATTAGCTCAGTGGTTGTCATCACTGCTAGAATGGCAGCAGGTTTCTCCTTGCCTTTCCACATTCTGATGATTTTCTTGGCAGTGGAAAATGGCAGCATTGTGGTGGGAAAATGGCGGCCGATTTTTCTCCTACATTACCTCATCTTGTTCCTCACACTGATCAATAGTCAGCTTTTGGTGGATCCACAGTTAGGGAATAGGGGCACAGACTACTTTTGCGACTTCCTGCTGAATGGAGCTGTAATGGGGAGTGGCATCTTGGACCATCTGAATATAGAAGAGGATATAGTTAGCATTCTTGCTCATCATCAGGGTATGGGGTTATACTGCTGGGCTAATAGGACATGCTTCGTTGTGACCTGCTGAACATTTGAGTTTATGATAGATCAAATCAGGCCTATTATGACAGGTAGAAGAAAAGGAAGTAATAGACAGACCCTCAAAATGAGTCCCATGACTCCCAGCAGAGTTTAAATCCTCCAATCCAAGAGAACCAAGAGACCCATTTTGAGTCAAAGACAGACTCCTAACTCTGCGCTGGGACATGGGCTATTTTCCTCATTTTTTTGGCAATATCTCTGAAATATTTTCCCATTGTAATCTATTTGCAAACAGCAGTTTGTTAAATTGAATTTAGAGCAAATTCCTTTTTTTTCTGCTAATAAGTAATCTAGGGCTAATCTGCTTCAAATGATTGCAGTTCTCATCTGAGTAACCTGATCTGCCAATAAGTCTAGTGCAGTAGCTGTTTGATTGGTAATTATTTCTACTACCGCTTATAATCTTATTAATCAGTTTAGGAGGTAGATGGAATAGCCCCAACTGCTGTCTTGTGGAAGGAGCATAGGTCTGAATTATTTTTTCAGGAGGTTATTCTTTGTTCCATCCTTTGACATCTCCAGCTAGCATAAGACCAGTGTCTATGCTCCATTTTGTTCTGTCCAGTTCATGATAAGCATTAACACCTAAAGTCTCCCCTATAGATTTTCTTAAGAGAAAGAACTGAGGACTGATGATGTCGATGTAGCAAGTATCCATCCAACCTTGGGGAAGGCAGGTATAGGCTGTTTTTCCACAGATTCAATAGTGACCTTTCAATGAGCAAGCAGTAGTTTCAAAGATCTGTTCTTTGTCATGGAGTTTTAGACTTGTATAATAGTGGTAGTCTAAAATTCCTAGATGTATCTCTAGGATTTGTGACTCTCCCTGGAAGCCGCATCAACAGTTCTACCATAGGGGAGAGCTAGGATGCCAAATGCAATTCCTATGCTGTCAGGTTAGACTCCATTGCCAAGTGAACCCAAGCCTTTCTTTACCATTTATCTTAGTCCAGGTCCATTGGTGATGTATGCACGGACTGAGACCAGTCTCACTGCATTACTTACAGGGCAACGCCGTTTTCAAGAACATTTGTTTGCAGATGAAATATGGTTCCCTTCTGACTACCTTGCTACAGAAGGTGTCCCTGTTTTGGGGATCTGTCATTTGCCGTGGGAACCAGAAACCATTGACCAGGATGCCTGTTTTACACCAATTTTGTCTTACAGATGCACAGTCAAGGAGGTTACCTTCTTGCCACACATCCAATTAAAATGACTATGGCCACAGAAGATCCCCAGTTTTGCAATGGTCCATTTCAAACAATATATTCTGGGGGGTGAGTCCTACTAAAGACCAATCATGACTAGTCTCCAGGGTCCACCACCCTGTCCCATAATGGATCTCAGAGAGGTTACTCAGGATCTACTCAGGGCGGAATGAGGTGGTGACTCAGGGCCACTTTTTTTTCTGGCCCTAGCTTGCCACACAGCCAACAGGTGAATAATTGAAAGCAGTCATTATGGCCTGGGTAAGATGCAAGAAGTGGTTAGGTGTATCTTGTTCCACTGTTGGAGCTGCCCACACTGGATGGATCAGCACAATGAGCCAGGCATATATTAGGTTCATGACTTCAAAATGCTTATGAATTCTGAACAATACTCCAGAGCAGAATTCGAGAAAAACTGGCCTTGCCAATAATTTTTATAAGCTGACAGGCAGCAATCCCATGGAAGGGGCCCACAGAACTGGCTGACAAAGGCAATTTGGAAAAATAAGACCCAGAGTAGGAAAAGAGCAATGAACAGAGATAGACATGAAGTCTCCTGGTGGGTCATCAGTTCTTTTAAACCTCCAATGGGTTATGCATCAGCCTGAGACGGGTGGGAGGCAGTTGCTGGGCAGTCCAGGCGAGCTCTGGTCAGATGGGTCTTCCTCTGGGTTAGGCAATATGTTCTGCCGGTGGGCTGTCTTCACTCAGGAGTAGTGTACCCACAGAGTTATTCCTGAAACTTTAAGAGCAGCTGGGCAGCAAGTACAGCAGTATGTGGGCCTGTCCATTGAGGTTTCTGTGATTCTTTCTTCCAGTCTTTGATCCATACCTGATCCCCAGGTTCACACGGGTGAACCAGGGCTCCTAATTAGACTGGGGATCTCTCTAGTATATATTTGTTTATAGCCTGAAGGGTGGTACTTAAAGCCTGGACTTGTTCCCACAGATGCTTGTCCTCCAATTGGGAAAGACTCCAGGGGATACTGCCCAGGATTGGTGGAGACCTGCCATATAGGATTTCAAATGGATGGAATCCATGTTTTTTTCTGGGGTGCATCTGACTCAGAGAAGAGCTAGGGGCACGAGATCTACCCATGTATGACCTGTCTCCTGAACTTGCTTTCCAAAAGTGCTCTTGAGGATGTGGTTCATTCAACTTTCCCTAAACTTTGTGGCTGATAGACAGCACGTAGTTTCTAAATCACTCCTAATCCCTTTGCAACTGTCTGGACTAGATACGCCGGTTGTTGCTGTGGATGGTTAGGGGTATGTCATACCTGGGAATTATTTCTCTGAGGAGGCCTTTAGCGACTTCCCTACTCTTTTCAGTCCTATTAGGGAGTGCCTCTGTCCAGACTGAATAGGTTCAGATAAGAACAAGGAGACACTGGCATCCCTGAGCCTGGGGCAGTTCAGTAAAGTCTAACTCAATGTCCTTGAAGGGGCCACTGCCCATCTGCTGCACTCCTGGGGCTGGACATGGGGTAGTACTGGCATTATTTTTAGCATATAAGATGTTCCGTTCTGTGACTGTCCTGCAGAGGACAGGGAGCTTACTGATGTAAAACTGCTTTTGGAGAAGTGCTTCCAGAGGCGTTTTTCCAAGAGGAATTAGCTGGTGGTTGCCTGTGACAAGCTGGATTCCGAGTGCGTGTGGAACATATATTCTGCCATCTGGAAGCTGCCACCATTCCCCTGGCACTTTAGTAGCTCCTTCTGCCTTGGCCATTCTTCCTCCCATAGGGCGGATCAAGTTGTATTGGTCTTTGGACTGAGGCCAGGAGGCAGGCTGATTCTCCAGCTCTGCCCTCTGCTGCTGTCTCTGCAGTCTGGTCCACAAACTGCCTTCTTGCTGAGATATAATCTGTGCTCCTGTGATGTCCCTGTCAATGTAGAATAGCAACCTCTGCTGGAAGCAAAACAGCCTCTAGTAGTTTCAGGTTTTCCTCTTTGTTTTTAATGGCTTTACCCACAGCAGTTAATTATCCTCTCTTCGTAGATGGCCCTGTGTATGTGCACAGTAGCAAATGCATAATGGGAGTCATTATAAATATTAACTCTTTTTCCTTCTACCAGCATTAGAGCTCTGATCAAAGACTGAAATTCAGCCTGTGGTGCTAATCAGCCCTGGGGGAACACTTTTGCTTCAACTACAGAAGCTTCTGTGGCTACAGCGTAGCCAGCCCACCTCTCCTCTTCTTTCATATAGCTGCTACCATCTGTGAAGAGAGTGAGCTCAGGGTTCTGTAATGGAGAGTCTCACAGATTTGTACAGCTGGCATGTACCTCATTTACCACCTCAGTGCAGTCATGCTCCGGACTGCCTTCCTCTGAAGGTAGAAATGTGGCGGGGTTTAGAGCCCACACAACTTCTAGAGTTAACCGAATGCTTTCAAGAAGCAGCTTTGGTACTGGGTAAGTCGGGCATTGGACAGCCATTTGTGCACCTGACCATTCATCAGAGTCATTACTGTGTGGGGCACTTTCACATTTATTTCCTGGCCAAGTGTGAGATTGTCTGCTTCCTTGATGTGGAGTACAGTAGCGACTAGTGCTCTCAAGCAAGGGGATCATCACATGGTGACTGAGTCCAGCTTTTTGGGCAAGTAGGCCACCAGCTTCTGCCATGAGCCAATTGCCTGAATAAGCACTCCTAATGCCATTCTGTCCTTCTCATGGACAAAAAGTTTAAAGGGCTTTTCTATGTCCAGGAGTCCTAGTGCTAGGTCCTGCCCAAGAGATTGCTTAATTCCCTGGAATGCCTTCTCTTAATCCTCCCCCCAGGTGAGAGTGTCTCACTCCAGGTCAGTCAGAGCTTTGTATAGGGGCTTTGCTAGGTGCTGAGAAGCCTGGAATCCAGATTCTGCAAAACCCTGCATCTCCTAAGAATTCATGTAGTTTCCTCCTTAGGTCTCGATAGGGCTAAAATGACTTCTTTTCTCTCACCTCGTAGTGCCCAATGTCCCTGGGAAATGAAAAAACTCCGCTAATGTACTTTTTTTCTATAGATCTGAGCCTTTTTTCCACGAGGCTTGGTACCCAAATTCATCCAGATGCCTAAGGAGGGCGTGGGTACCGATAAGGCAATTTTCCGTCAGGGAGCTTGCTAAGAGCAAATCATCAACATAGTGAAGGAGAATGCAATGAAGCTTCTCAAGGGTTAAGGATGCTAAATCAGAAGCCAGAACTTCCCTGAAAAGCATGGGGGAATATTTAAATCTGTGAGGCAGCCTAATCCAGGTCATCTGCATTTGCCAGCCTGTGCTCCAGTTGGTCCATTCAAATGCAAACAAAGGCTGACTTTGCTGGGCTAGTCATGCAAAAGAAGGCATCTTTTAGTTCTAGGCAGGGAACCAAGCCACATTATGCACGACAGAGTTGACTTAGTAAAATATACAGGTTTGGAACTACGGGGTATAATGAAACTGTCACTTGGTTAATGGCTCTTAGGTCTTGCACTGGCCAGTAGCCTCCCTTTGACTTTCTGATTAGCAACAGGGGCGTGTTCCAGGGTGACTCACATTGCCTGAGGATCCTAGCCTCTTTTAACTGGTTTAGGTGTTCTTGTGTTCCTAACTGGGCTTCCCCAGGAGATGGGACACTGACGCAAGCATTGGGACTGGGTTCCTGGCTTTAACTCAACAATAGCAGGAAGCCTTCTCTCTGCCAATTATGGTGGGCTACTCTCCTCCTATGGTAGCAGGAAGGCAGAGAAAAACCTTCATGGGTTTTTCCGTTTCACCTCCTATGGACTGTAAATGCACCACTCCTCCTTCCAGGGTGTGGTAACAGTTAGAACAAGCCCTGTGGTTTCAGGTTTCAGTTGCAGGTTGGCTTCTCCTGCCTGGCTAAGGAAATCTGAGCCTCAAGCTTGGCTCAGAAATTTCACCTGATCAGGGGTATGGGGCAGTCCAGCATGTATCAGAACTCATGATTTACTATGTGATCTCCTAATTCACAAGTCCAGGCTTTGCAAAAAGGTTGGCAGGCTGCCAGATCCCCAGTGGTTCCCATGAAAGTTGCAGTCCTTGTTCCAAATGGACCCCCTGGGGTGGTTACCACTGAATTCTCCACCCCGCTGTCCACCATAATCTCTACAGTCTGGAACCCTACTCCTAATCTGACCATAGGCTCCCAGGGACCTAAATCATAGAGCCTGGTGTGTCTCAGTCCAAATCGGCCTGCCATTCCCAGGAATTTTGAGCGCTGCCCTTCTTTGCACAGGTCTGGCTTATTGGTGGTCTTCCTTCGTGGGCACTCCTTCTTCCAATGGCTGAACTCTTTGCAGTAAGTGCATTGACCCTCTCTTAGCCCCGCGGCCCTCCTTTTGTCTTGATAGTCTGTGGCCCCTTATACCTTCACGCAGCCATTTTTCCTGGAGCGCGCTATCAGCAGTGTGGCCTTCTCTTTCAAACTGCGATCAGTTTCCTTCCTGGCTACCACTTCACGATTCATAAAATCTTCTTTAGCTATCTCTAAGAGTTGGCTGATACTCAATCCAGTGAAACCTCCCAGTTTCTGAAGTTTTCCGTGGCTATCTGTGGCTGCTTGGGCTACGAAGGTGGCATTTATCATTCTCTGATTGTCTGGAGCCTTGAGGTCAAACGGGGTGTGAATTCGGAACGCCTCACATAGCCCTTCACAGTAGTCCCCTGGCAGTTCGGCCGGCCACTGGGTAACAACAGCAGTCCTGGACATGTTGTTGGGCTTTTAGACCCCAGATCACACCCGCTGCAGGATAGCCATTTGATACTGCTATATATTTGCTTGTCCTTCCTCCATATTAAAGTTCCAATTGGGGCATCCCTCTGAAACCATCATCCTGGCCCAAATAGTTAGTCAACAATTCCGGCGGGTGAGTTTGCTTCCAGGAACAAATGGACTCCCGCCCAAATGCGCCTCCTCTCTTTTGTGTTAAAGAGGGTATGGAGCAACTGCTGGCAGTCTTCCCAGGTAGGGTAATGTGTTTGAAAAAAAGTTTCTAAGAGGTCTGTCATAGCCTGAGCTTCTTTGAGTATGAGGGAGTGTGATGCTTCCAAACCAGAAGATCTGTGGTTGAGAAGGGCTGATAATAAATCACTGGGTGTCCAGGAAGGACGATGCCATCTCCCTCTATCTGGTCTGGCCCTCGCGTCTCTTGAAGGGGCGTCTGGAGAGCAGTGTTCTGGTTTCTGAGGCATAGATGCCTGCACTGCTTGGGGGATGGTGGATCCTGGGCCAGGCCTGGCAGAGAAACTGATGGCAGCAAGTGTTTGGGACTATAGGTGGCAGGGAGTTTGGATCTCTTGGTGCCGGAGCTGTGAGTTGTGCTGGGGAGCTGTATGGGGGAGGCAATAAGTCCTGTCCTGGGTTGCTCTGGGGAATGGACTTAGGGTCTTCCATGAGCCCTAGTGAGCTTTTTGGGGAGCGTCTTGGGGTCCTCTGCTGCTCTCTGGGATCTCTTGAAAATGATGCCAAAAGAATCCTAGCCTGGCTCTTCCTCGTTGAATTGAACCACAACCATGCGGGCAGCATTTGGGAGAGTCTTAGCCAAGAGTCTGTGTGGGGGTTGGTCCAGGTGGCCAGAGTTGCCTGACACTATTTTCCGTACATTCAGGACTATCAAAATTTCTAAAGTGCCCTCCGTGGGCCAGTCAAGTCCAAAGTTGGGCCACTCAAACTCACATAGTTTCCTGGACTTTCCTGGGGTCAATTTTATACCGTAATTCTCAAAAAAACCTTTCTTAAAATTCTTCAGCACACAGTCTAAAACTGCTGGCTTGCTCTGACTTCCTTACATGCCCACCCTTGTATGGAGACATGAAATAGACAAAGGATGGGCAGCTGGTTTTCAAAGTGACTCAATCGGATGCCCGCCTGGCCGTTCCTCTTGCGAGGACAAAGCACGTCTTAGCTAAGGTGCATCCATACAAACCCCAGACCTGGTCGCCTTTTACAGTGAGTCACCATTATGCTGTTACAACGTACAATGGAACCACAGGTGAGGGCCCACTCGCATCCCGTAGCTTGCATCATGGGGTGAACAAATGGTTCACACATCAATCATGAAGAGGTTAAAAACATTCCTTCCCGGACTTCCCTAACTGTGAGATCTCCGGTAGTCTCAGTGAGGTGACCAGTTCACCCCTTCTGCCCAATGGGACAGGTCTTACTTGGGTCTTAGGTGCCAGGATGGTACCTTGTCTGGTGGACGTTCCTGGTGACTTTGCTTACCTTTGAGAGCACGGCTGGGTGTACGGCTCAGGGTCATCTGGAGGTGGCCGATCATGGGACTGCCAAAACTTTAGCCAGACGTGCCTTCACTTCCAAGTCTTCCCGTCCCGCTGGCTGTGACCTGGATCCCAAAATCACTGTTGGGGTTTCCCAGTCAGGGAACCAAATGTTACAGCTCTACTAGCCAACAGAAGCCAAGTGTGTGCTCTTTTGGAAATATTATAGGCAGATTTATTACCCATGGGCCCAGTTACAGTTCTCTCCAAAAGTCTGAGCCCCAAAAGAAAATGGAGGTACACTTTTATAGGTTTAGGGAGACAAAAAAGGTGCAAATTAAAGCAGGAGTGACAAACAGTAAGCTAAATTAATTGTCAATTCTCCAGAATATACATAAGATGTTGGTTGCAAATAATCAGGGAAGTTTGTGTCTTATCAGCTGTCTATGCATTTCAAGAGACAAAGTGGTACAAATTAAGGTGGGAGTGAAAAGCAGGAACTCAATGTTAATTATAAATTCTCCACCTAGACAGAATATACATAAGATCCACTTGCAAATAATTAGAGAAACTTGTGTCTATTAGCTCAGTGGTTGTCTTGGCTACTAGATTGGTGGGCAGGTTCCTCCCTGCCTTTACACATTCTGATGATTTTCTTGGAGGCAGAAAATGGTGGTGTGGTGGTGGGAAAATGGTGGCAGAAAAATGGCGACTGATTTTTCTCCTACATTTTGATATGGGAATCATGGAAAGAATAACCCAGAAATGCTGTGAGCATCCAAAAAATTTCTTTGGCGCCTCAGAGCAGGCTAATGCACTAAAGGAATGCATCAGACTGTGGAAGAGGGCTATTGTCTATTTTTATAGGAACAAGGTAGAGATAGTTGCACACAGGTTGGGCTTTCAGTTTCACAGCAATTTTGTCAGAGTCCCCAGATACTGTAGAGACAAAGTCTATTAAGAAATCCATTAAAATCTTAATACAAGACATTAATCAAAACAATAGGAGGATCCTTAATGAAAAAAAAGCGCCTGGGATCAAAAGATTTCATCAGGAAAGACTGAGACAAAAGTTTTCTGATAATCCCATTCAAATGTTACCCAACGAATCTCCTAGATGAGGTTCTTTACTAAATGGCATTATTTATGCCTTCCTGGCAGCCCTTGTCGTATCAATATTGAAGTTACCAATAACAAAAGATATAAAATGAAAAACATTCTCAGGTGAATTTAGAATGAATCTTCAGAGTAATCTTCAACAAATCATATCTAGTTTTCCTGCTCCAGGTTATTTTTTCATTGCTGAAATATTAAGTGCTTATTCTTAAAGATTTCTTGATGAGAATGTTGCGATAATATCATTTCATCTTTCATACTAAAATGATACCAACAAGGGAATCGATTTTTAAAATTGTAAATTTAGAAGCCTCATAAGCATGCTGTAGGTTGACAAGTTTTAAAGGCATCTTATAATTTCTAGAAATATATTCTCCTTCTAATAAACTTATCAAGGTGGTACAAAAGATGTTTACAAACAGAAACAAATATTTTTATTTCCTCCACACAAATAAGTATGTAAATAAACCTATTGTTAGGCTGGCCCAGGGACAAAAGCAGCAGCGGCCATGCCCGGGAAAACGGCAGCCAAGCCCGGGAAAAAGGTGGATGACGTCAGAATAAGGGATGCAACCCCCACACCTGGATTCACAGGGCCAATCCCCAATCGCGACATGGGAAGCCCGCGAAATTCCTCTGCTTAAAGAGCCGGTCCCCCTTTGTTCTGGCACGCGACTTCCCAGCCCGCGACTTACCGGCCCTCTGCGGACTTGGGAGTTTTGCCCGGGTGTGCAAACCCCAATAAAGCCCTGGCTATTCTGCTTTTTGTCTGATTGAACTTTTTCTCATCGCGGAGCCCAGAAAAACCTTACACCTATGTCCAGAAATAAGTGCTTCAATATTTTTGTTTGGAAATCAAGTAGAAAATTCATGAATAACAGTTACTTATTTAAGTATAATCCTAAGTTTTCAAGTTACCAAAAATGTTTTAGAAAATATTTTTAAGTGGATATATTATGAAACATAATTATTGTTGAAAGATTTATTTGTAAACTTTTATTTTGTTTATATATCTATATTTTTTCTTAATATTTATGTCCATATTGCTCATAAAAGTTGCATGAAGCTTTAAAACAGCTTTGAGTACATTATATTCCCCTTTGACAAATTCTGTAATAGAGATACCATGGTCTTCATTAACCTTTAAAGTACACTGATATTAGGAAAAAGTTTTGCTTTATTATTGATTACGTTTCTAAATAGGTGTTTGTTTTAAATAAACCAACAAAATTTAAATAGCTTTTAAAAAATTACCAAAGATTATCCTACCTCATTTGACCTTGAAAGTTTGCAGGTTAGTTTTGTTTCTGAGAATTTACTTAATTCATATAAGTGCTAAATTTTCTCCAAGTTAGTAAAATAGAGCTCTTCATAAAGTAATTTTGACACTATTATCCAGAGGGAGAAAATAAATTATATCTATAACATGCATATATAAACACAGAGAAGCATAAAGAATCAGTTTTTATTGTAGTATATGCAGATCTTGGTATATAACTATGCACACCTAAATAAAAATGTTACAGTACAATGTTATTTTAATAAAAAATATTTATAAAAAATTAAAATTAAATTAAATTGAATTTTAACCATGAGACAGGTATAATAATGCAAAACACCATAGTTTATAAAGGAACAGTTTAATTTAAATTGCATTTCTAGCAGATGAAATAATTTAGAGTTAACTGTCTAGATGACTATAATTTCTTACTAATACTTGTAAAGATTTAGTTTTCATTCACCTAATTTTTCTATAAATGCTCCCTTTTTTTCTTTGTATATGTGTTTTCTAATAAGAATTATGTATGTGAAGTTTGAATTTCAAAGAACTGGCTCTCAGTTCCTAGGGGATATTTACATCTCAAAAGGCATTGAGAAGGAATGAAATTTCTGCCCTGTTGGATATCTGTTCCTAAATATGGATATTTTGCAAGCCCATTGAGATAAATATGAAAGTTTTAGGATTGGTAAAAAGGATAGAAGAGCTTTTTATATTCATGTAAAGATTTAATTTGTAATACAAGTCGTCCTCAATTTGTAGAACATATGTTTTTATCCTCCAAAGAAAAATCTTCCAACTTAAATGATGTCAAGTAACTGACTCAAAAGCATCAGCTACATTATCTTCACTTTGCTCCTTTTCATAAAGAAGATCATCAATGACAGTATCAGTCAAAAAACCCCTATGTTCTAGTATTTTAGATTTAGGAATATTTATCATGGGGGAAATACATATACATATATTTTTTCCTCTGGGTGCATAATTTCACTTTAACTTAGTAGAGAAGGCCTAAAATATTCCTTTCTAGGCTTGGACTACCTGCATCTAATTTTGCCAAATCATTTCTTTTAAAGAGAGGAAGGGAGAGAAGTAAGGAGCATTTTTCAGGAAGGAAGGAAAAGAAAAAGAAACACTTTTATTCATTTATCTTGCTTTTTATTTTTGGTTGATCCTCCCTGGCCCCAGGTCTCAAACATGGGTCCTTGGGCTTTAAATGATCTGTACTTCAGTAACTGACTTAGTGTCTGAGACACCAAGTCATGCCTTGGTCAACTTATTATCATATTGTTAGCAGGCAATTCAAGCAGGTTCTTGCATTTGCCATGGATGAATAAATAACAATGCAGACACAGCACATAAAAAGTAAAAGAAAGGTTTATTATTTGCTACAAAGAGAAAGCTGCAGGGACAAAGCCAAAAGTACATTTCTCAAGGTAGGAGAAGCGAGTCAGGATCAAGTGGCAGTAGACAGTAATTCTGCTAAGGGTGAACAAACTTATGAGGGTTCTTTTCCATGCCCCCTTTACTCTGCTCTAGGGACATTTTTAGGTAGGAATTTCCAGGAAAAAAGGGAGTCTCTTCCAAGAACAGGCATTTCCTCAACTACGCATGTTCACTACCCATAATTCATTCTGTTACCATGAGCTTAATGTATGAGTCCATATAGAATTTTATGTTGTGTATTGCAATGAGGTAGAGGTCAGTTGCAGTTAACTCTGAGTTACTGCACTGTGCTGCCAGACATTTTGAGCTGACTAAGCAAGGCTACCTTCTAGGTCACATTCTGCTCCATTAGGGAAACTGCAGAAAAGTATACACTGCCTTTCTATCAGTCAGCATCTTTTCTAACCATTTCAAGGCCTAGTCTGTTGTAGAAATGTATCTGTTCCTTGACTCTTTTGGGGGTCTTGACTGTGTCAGTGTTTTATCTGAAATTTTTAAGGCCTTGTATGTTGAGCCATCTTTCCTATTTCAGCCCCACATTTAGCTAGTCTACTTAACAATAAGATTACTTGAAAAAATTTCAGACATCTTGTCAGGTTTCAGTTGGGAGAACACTAAATATTCCTGGCAGTACTGAACAATCCCTTGAAATAGTGGTATTCAAAGGAAAATTTTCCCTATTTCTCTGAGGTTCCTCACAGACTGAAAGAATTCTCAAATTAACATTAGACACAATTAGTAAGAGAAAAAACTCAAATTAAATAACCTGCATATGAAGAATGTACATAGTGAGAATTCTGAGGTTGCTGGGGCAGACCTACATTTATATCTTGAGCTGAGGCATGAAAAGTGGAACCGGGGTCTTAGGGAAAAGTAGTGGGAGAGTCTATTAGGACAAAGGCTTCTAGGAAAACATAAGTAAGACCATTTTATAAAGAACTCATCTAAATGTTTCATTGTATAAAAATTGAACAGAATTCTCAACAAACCTTTGACTAATATCTTTTGACCCTAGATCCCTCTCTCAGTCATTTTTTATAGCATACTTAGACTTCATTATATTGTTTTGACTAATATCTTGAGGTAACATTTTAATGTATTTCTTAACAGATTCTTTGTCTAGACAGTCCCAGACAAGGTCTCATGACTCTGAGTAAATTGCAATAGCACCATGCCCTAAATCTTGTTGACTTGCAGCAACTGAAAGTCCACCCCGCCTTCACCATCCTTTAAGACCAGCAACTTCCTACACCCTGCTGCCAACAATAGAAGCCTATCTTCCTATAAAAACAAAACAACAGCAGCAAAAAAAATCCCAGCAGCTCCTTCTCCCAGGAGTGGTGCATTTCTTTAGTGCATCAGCCCAATAAACTTTAGATCATGAGCCTCCAATAAACCCTTTTAGAAACTCGTAGTATTTCTGGGTCATTCTTCCCATGCTCTCTGGACGAGGAGGCCCACCATTCTTCCAGGGGAAGCTGACAGAGTCACCATGTGACAAAGATGAGTGATTCAACCTTACTCTGATATTAAATATAAAAATAACTCATCTTTCTACATTTTTTTTAGAGAATAGGGACAAAAGACCATTCTAGATTAGAAGACAGTTGAATTCCCAGGATATAGTAGATGGCTTGTTTAATTAAGGGAAGGGCTAAAAATATAGAAGAATTGGAGGCTCTCCTTTGCTTGTAGGTCAGACTTCCATTGTCTTGGTTCTTCATGTCAGAGTGGTACATGTACATAAGATCAATTCTGAGAGACTTGAGGTATTCTGTTTTAGTTCCCTCATGTTCAAGAGACATCTACGAAGAGCTTACGGAGCTTATTATCCTCAAAGATACAAAATCGTTCCCCAAGTTAGCTGAAAAAGGAAAGATTTAGACAATTCCCCTGAGAACTTCAACAGTTGGTAGGACCCCATAAGCAAATGGAGTACAATCCCTTCTCTGTTTGACTGTAGTTTTTGAGGTCCCAGTGTGATGATTCTGGAAACTGGAAAGAAAAGATACATCTGTCTTCATGCTCAAGCAGGCAGGAAGCCAAACTGAGTTCTCAGGCTCAAACATTTTGTGTCTCAGAACACAAAGTAAGAAAAAGAAAAAAAGAGAAGAAGGCAATAGTTGTCTCTGGAAGAGAAAAGGTTAATAACCAGTAAGTGAATATTTTCTTCTCACTCTTTCCAAACCTGACAGACATTGGGAAAATGACATTGGTGTGAATTCCCAGCCTTCCTTAATCCCTACCAATTTACCCAGAATCTCATCTGCCTGCTTTAGATGTAATTTTAAATACTATGAACCCACTATCTATTGGAATTTGAGAAGGTTTTTCATTTCAGTTTCCCCTTGGCATTTTAAAGGAATAATTGAATAATTGGTAATAGTTCACCAGAATATCCTAGTTTATAAGAGAATTCCATTGGTACTAGGAAGGGCCCATATGGAAACTTTTAGAGAATAAAAGTAGAGTCTGACATGCAAGATGTTTCCCACATGTGGTACGTGACCAGGACAGACCCTTTGCACAAAAGAACAAAGGATTGGCACAGGTTGAAGAAGCCCACCAATGACTTCAAAGGACAATTTCACCTTGCCCAATCAGGAATTTAAACCTGTCTTGATGACCCTCTCTCCAACCCCTTCCATGTGGTTTTTTCATTTAAAACCCAGGCCACCAACAAGGCAAATAGAGTCTTAGCATTCTTTGGCTGGCTCCATTCTCTCTCTCTGCTCCCCACTAATGAACCTCCAACTTGCTTATTCACTGAGCCTATCTGATATGTGGAGCAACCCTAAACCCATGGTGTCTGGACCTCCCTTGGTCACCTTCATTCCTTTAGTCTAACTAAATTTCTGCCTGTTCAGTCTCCTGACTCTGTCATATGTTTTTTGAGCGACCTGAAACTCCACAATGATGATTGTCTTGAGCATTAAACAATGGAGGACAATCCTGAGGCAAAGGAGACTCTCCTGTCTTTTCCTTAACTATTTCCTCAATCAAAGAAACATCATCACTCTTTGATTCTTCATGATTCCCCTTATCTAGAGGTCATTATTTATCCCTAGAGGTGTGCATTTTGAGATGGTCTTAATCCAGAAGTTAAATTATATGTTAATATGCCTTTTATGTCTAAGAAACGTATCTTTACTTTCAGAGTAAATATAAGCTATCCCTCCTTGCCACATGAAGACCTTCTCTCCCTAATATCCCAGGTTTCATTTCTCATGCTCTTCATGCGTTTATTTTTAGCTTAAGTCCTTAGGTAGTACTATGGACTATATATATATATATATATATATATATATATATATATATATATATATGTATATTTGTGTATTAATCAGTATGTATACATATGCATGTTTAGTTCAACAGTTTAAATTCATTTAATAAAAATAATTATTTTGCTAAAGATTTTAGTCTGTAAGATATTCTTAAATAAAAAGCAATTATAAAATTATCATTTGGTTTTAGGTTTTATGTTTTATAAAATGTTTCCTTTTTATCTATTCTATTTATATTATTGCAAAGGTGTTAATAGTTGGTTTGTTTCTTTGCATAATTTATGAAATTTTCTTTTATATTTTGGGAGATTGGAAAACATTTAAAGAATAGTCACCAATAGTACAAAAGAACACCTTCAAATTGACCCAAGTAACTGAATCATCTCCTAATTTAGTCACATTTCTCTGTGATGACTTTTGATAGTTATTTTGCCTGAAGTTTTGAAGCCTATGTTTCTTTGACCATGCTTATATTTTCTATGCCTGCATCATGACAAGACAAAGACTAATCCTCTGAGTTGTTGGTTGGTTTTGTTAACTTTATGCATTGTAATGAGTTTTCTCAGACTGTAAGATTTTAGCATTCTACTGTAGTCCAGAGGACTAGAACAATCTTATAGCTTCTTACAATATCACTCAAGAAAGAAATCTTGATATGGAAAAGCAGCCCTCCATTGTTCTATTATCAGAACAAAGCTACTTAAAAAAACAAAGATGACCAAAGTTGTGGGTTTTGTGTAGAATTGTTTAAATGCTATATTAAAGAGATTAACCCATAAAAGCTTAAATCTTAATGACTGCAATAGCATGGCACATAAGAGATGTATATTGCTCATTTGGCTTCATGATTATGAGAATAATCTCTTGTGCTTCCTATCATAAAATTGCATGCATTCTAGGATCATTTTTCCTATTTATTAATTTATAGATTGATTTATTTATTTTGGGGGTCATTACATGATAAGCAGAGAAAAAGGAAATATTAAAATCATTTAAGGTTTTTCTTGGCATATATTTTGGTCAAATGGTTCTTAGAACCCATTTCTTATTTCTATTACTTTTGTTGTCCTATAATATCTATGGGAGTAGCATACATGATTTCAGTCTGGGAACCAGTAATAGTCATTGAATTTTTTTTTTTTTTTTTAACTAAAGGCACAGGCAGGAATGAAGGTAAGTAGACAGGAAGAGAGAGGAAGAAAGGCAATTTATTTATTCTTATTAAGTTTTTCACACAAGTTGCTCCCTTTAGCCCTGGGTCTTGAACCTAGGACCTAGGAATGTATGTGGAAATGTTTCCAGATTTACTACATCAGTAGGTCATCAGGGATCATCCAACTTTAAATACGTCTTTGTGAAGTATCTCAAATTATAATTTGGCAAAAAGGATAATCACATTTTAATAGTCATGAGCTACCTTTTCAAAGGAGAAAGACATATTTTGTAGGGTGTCTTAAGATGACAAATTCCCCAAACACACAACATTAGACTATTTACTAAGGAAAATGACTTTAAATTTTTTTAGTAAAAATAGTTTAAAACAGGGTTGTTTAAATCTGAATTTATTGCTTAGAATCAAGATCCTTGACAATTCAGAAGAGAAAGATAATGTAAGTAAAGGAAATCTACTTGGCATAGATTTGCTTGTCCAGGTGACTTACCAAAATCTCACTTTTGTGCTATGCACTGAACAAAAAGGAATCAATTAGATTTAGTGATACAAACACAATATAAATCTGATCTCTGCTAGTATGTTTTCAAAAAGATTATTACTACATTGAAAAACCGATCTATTATTATTTTGAAAACCTAAAATTCCAGAGCCCTCCTTCCAAAAATAATGGCATATATTGGAAAGTTCTGAAAATTGGTTACCCTTTTATCAATTTGATTTGTTTTGACCTTCTGTGGGTAAATCTATTTGTCTGTAGGTAATCATGCAGTCATTAAGTACTTGAGAAGAAATTCTGAATTTGAAAGGCCATTAGTTTTAATTCTTTTTCTTCTATTTTGATAGGGTATTTTCACATCATAAAATACATTTTTTAGGACAATCAAAATATTTACTTTCCTAGGTAATGCAAAACTGTTAAGTACTCTTAAGATAGGGAAAGCACAGCAATTAAGCCACACGGCCTAAATAAGACTTTGTTGCTATCTAACATTTGTCTTGGTCATCACTTAGAATTATTGGTGGTGAGCAGGCAAGAGGAATCCTGGGAATCTCTGTATCATATTACAAAGGAAAATCATGATATTTATGGGTTAGAAGAAGTTCTTTCTTTCCTAAGCCAACTATGCTGAAGAACTCACAGTTCAGTGAAAAACTAATGCTTCCCTTCAAACACTGGCTTGAAAAATTATTTCTTCTTTTATCAAGCTAACATTATTTAATCATTAAGTTTTAAAGATGTTTAGAGTATTTAGTGACATTTAAATACTGTTGATTAAATATCTATCTTAAATACTTAAAAAAGGTCATTAATTCTCTTTAATTTTAAGTATTTCAGTTTCCTGACTTAAACAAAACCTCCTGGGTACTAAATACTGCTAATAAATTTAATAAAATGTCCCTTACAAATAAGGAAACATTAAGTATCCATATATTTCAAAATGTTGAGAATAAACATTGCAAGAATATAAAACTTGTTCTACATCAATTATTCTATGACAAATTCCAAATTATCCATAATGCTTTCACTTTAAATCAATTTTATTTTACATTTTAAGTACATTAAAGACAAAATATGTATATTTTTACACAGATTATCATTTTAATTACTTTATCTCTTTTTTTATTTCAGTAATCTTACTTAGACACATTAAAATAAACTCACATGTATATGTTCCCCACATGTGCAATTTCCTCATTCCTCAGGTATATGTCAAAATATCCTGCCCTCCCTCAAGTCACCAAGTGTTCTTTACCATTGTCCAATGGACTTTTCCACCAATTGCCACCCCCCTATCCACCATCCCTGTCTCCACTGGTAACCTCAGTTCAATTGCAGGTGTCCAAGGGTTGGTTTTGTTTCATCTGATCTCCTGTTCTGCCTATTCACTTCCACATATCTTATCTTTAAAGCCTTTCAAATCTTACTATCAAAGTTTTGACTGAGACATGAAGTTTTACTTAATTCTTATTCACATCAGTTAAGGAATATATCGATTATAATATCATTAGAAATTTGGAATCACATTCTCAACTCCCTACAGGTAGAAAATATAAGGTAGAATGCTGATTGCAATAAAACTCCACAATACCTTTGCTGGGGTATTAGTAAATGATGCTTTTTTATTTGAAGTTTTTATCCTGCTAATAGATGATATTTCTAAAATTTTAGAATGTGCCAGCTATCAGTATCTTGATCTGCACCTTGGTGGAAAATCCAGAGACCAAAGGACACTCTGACACACTCCATTGGAGGCTAGAAGAAAGCTCTGTTTGTAGGCTATAAACTTCAAATAAAAGTTATCAGTCATCAAACCTTTTGCATAAGTATAATTTTGCATATATCTGACTATATGATACTTAGAGTTGCATAATGAATAATTATTAACTCCAGAATCATACTAGTATTTCTATTACACAAAGCAATTCTCTATATTTCCTTTAATTTCTAAGAATAATAGTAATTAGATTTTATTCAAATTATTTTCATTAAATAATTCATTAAATTTTATCTTAGCTTACCCCACACAATTTATACAGTGGTCATTCTCATTTCTAGGATCTGCTTATTTATTATAATATAAAATATTATATATTCATCTTAATATATTACACTATTTGACAGTTTATTGAAGCATAATTTATATAGCATATTGCTTTCCCATTTTAGCTACCTAGTATGATCAATTTTAGTATATTATACAATATGTAGCTACACTACAATCTAATTTTAGCTTATTTTCATCACTTGTAAAGTTTTCATATTCCTTTTTTGCAATCGGTTCCATTTCAGGCAGGTATTAGTCTGCTTTCTTTTCTACAGTTTTGACATTCATAGAAAATTTATAAAAATATAATTATGAAATTTTATATAATTACATAATATATAGTCAGTTTCTCATTTTTATTTAACATAGCATTTTTGAAGTATATAAATATTGATGCATGTGTCACAGGTGTATTCCATTTTTTATCTTGAATAACATTCACTGTATGGACATACCATATTTTACCAATTAATTCACTAGTGGCTGCATATTTGACATACATACAGTCATTGACTATTATGTATAATGCTGCTCCTAATCTTTGTACAAAATAATTTAAGGAAATATTTTTATTGCTTTTTACACCTAAAGTTACACAGTATATTGATCAGTAGCTTCCTTCCTTTCTTCCTTTCTCCATCCCTTCTCTCTCCCGTCCTCCCTCTCTTTTTTTTTTCCTTTGCTTTTTTGTTGATGCCATTTTTTTTTTTTTTTTTGTATCAAGGTAAAACTAGACTCAGAATGACATGAAATATTTCTCGTGCCTCTCTTTTCTGAAATAAGTAGTGGATAATTAATATTTATTGTTAACTATTTATTGTTAACTGTTAACTATTGACCCCATCATGACTTTTTCTTTCTTTTTTTAAGGTATTTTGACACTAATTCAATTTCTTACTTATTATAGATCTATTCACTTTCTATTTTTACATGATTCAGTTTCAGCACATTATATATTTCTTTTTTTTATCTTCCTGTGTATTAAAAAAATGTGCTCATCTAGGATAGCCAATCTTTTACCATAGTATTGTTCATTGTATTTCCTCTTACCTCTACACTTTTAGAATAAGAAATAGTGTCCTGTTTTTTATTCTTGATTTTGGTTATTTGAGTATCTGCCTCACCACATTTTTGGTCAACAAAGGTAAAATATTGATTTAATTACCCAGTTTTTGGTTTTATCAAATTTACCATTGTTTTCCTATGATCTTTTATTTAATTTTACTCTAATTTATATTAATTTATGTTACTTGAATACTTTTGTTTCTTTAGGTTTAATGTTTTCTTCTTTCAGTTTTCTAAGATAGAAAGTTTGGTCATTGACATAGTCTTTCCTTTTTAAGAGTCATCTATAGCTATAGATTTCCTTTGAAACATTGTACTGTATACAATAAACTTTGGTACTTATTTTTAAATTCTAATAACTTATTTTCTACTTCCCCTCATGATATTTTCTTTATACACTTTAGTCTGACTCAAATCTTTGACATTTTATGGCATTGATAGAAAAGTCTCACTTAAAGTGTAATATTTCTAATCAGTCTGTTATTGATAGTATATCTCAATGACCTTTTTCATGTTTTCTCTCCTCCATCTAAAGACATTATGTTTAGAGAACAAAATAGTCAAATTTAAATTTTGAGTGTCATTTCGTTTTCATTAGGCTTATTACTTCCTCTTTGTATAAATAGTTCCTTGAATTCAACTGTTAATGATTTGCTGATCTGATTTTCAGAGTGAATATAATCATTATAATCAAAAAAAGAGGGAAAATGCCTTAAAAATCGCGGTAGTTAGATGATCATTTGATCTGGATTTTTCCAAACATGTAAAAATTATCTAATTATAATTGCATTTGATTGTATTTTTTGATTGGCAGTTATTCACTGACCAAAATAATTAACTGACAAATTTCACTGGTTTTACCTTTTATTCTATATACATGCTTCAAAATAATTAATTTCTTATTTTAATTTCCAGCATAGAACTTCCAGAAATGCCTCCAGAGAAAAATCTAAAGAATTTTAATCACAGTTATATACACTAGTGTTTTGTTTAAGCCTTAATTCAATCAGACGCTCAATAAAATTTTTAAATAGGTGGTTGTATTCCCTTCAATCATCCTATGTTTTGTCATTTTAGTTTTATTTGCCTTTTTTCCCATGGATTGTAGGAATAATTCCTTAGAGAACAGGACTAATTAATTAGGCTCTTCAGGGGGTAATATGAGCATTTTATTCAAGTTCTCATTGCTTAAAGACTAATTAGAAAGTCCTGCTTACTTCTATGCTCTGGGGGAAAAATGTCTAAAGCAGAGAACATTTTAATGACTAAGGAAATAATAAATTTTAAATTATTTATGTTACTGATTAAGTTATATTTTTCTGTGATCATTCTTAACATTACTTTTATAAATGGAGGAGTTTGAAGTTTACTTATAGAAATACATATAATATACTTCTTAACAATTAACAAATGCTGTGGATTGTAATAGCACTTTTCATTAAAATAATCTTTCAATAAACAGCTCAGTTAATGAATATTTCACCTAGATAAATATTTAATTGGAATTCTCACCTTTTGAAAACATAATTATTTTGCTGCTTATTATAATTTCAGATAATTGGCAATCAATGAAAAGTGAGCCTAACTATTAATTTTAATAGTTATAAGTGTCATCAGTTAACATTTTAAATGGAAGCATGCAAAAGTGCCAAAATAATACTATCCCAGTGCATTTATCCATGACATTTATTAGAATAGTGATAATTGGACATTTTCTTTACATTGTCTTGCCGTTTGAACTTAGTTTCTCATTTGAAATTAGATGGTACTGGATTTGATCTTCAATATGATTTTTGTGTAACTAATTATATAACTTTTTGTATTCTAATATTTCAAAAGTTTGTTGGGAGTTATAAATACATATGTTTGCTAATATCCCTGAATATTTCACAAATTATTATGCTTAATTTTAAATAAAATCACCAGGTAAATGGAACTGCCAGGATTTTTTTAATAGGTTAAGATAAATATAAACATTTCAAACATATCATATTCTTGTATTCTCATTTTCTTCTTTGAATGGGCATAATTGAATATTTTAATATCACTTATTTATGAGTAAACATATTATATATATTTATCTATCATCTGTCTGGTTATCTGTTTGTTTATCTATCATCTCTCACCTATCATCCATCTGTCCCAGTTCAAGCTCTTATAACAAAATATCGTAGATTAAAATTTATTTTCTTACAGTTCTACAGGCTGACAAGTACACAGTCAAGATGCCAAAAGATTCATGATGAAAGCCCTTGGGCAGGCTTGACTATGATGATCTTCTTGTATACTTGTGATGAAGAAAAGGCAAGTTCTTGTCTTTCATCTTTCTTATATAATGTCAATAATTTCATTATGAGAGTATCTCTTTTTGATCTCCTCTCAGTCTAATTACCTTCATAAGATCTCAACTATAGTTTATTGAGGGTGAGGGCATCAGTGAATTAATTTGGGTGGGCATATTTAGTTAATATCTATCATTCTATCTATCCATCTATCAACTATCTATTATTTATCCATCATCTCTCCAATATTTTTGGAGCATATACTTCTCTCACTATATTATTATTTCTTTTAACCCTTATTGCAAATATTCTCAACTAAATCAGCATGCATTATTTTGTTTATTTTCTATCTTCATTCACTTCAGAGTGAAATCAGTTTCCTGTTCTTATCTGTTGAACTGATTTTTTATGAATGTAACAAATATCTTCAGATTGCCAAGCAAAATCTTTAACTATCTATATTCATGTTAACTGAACAAAGAAATATTTGATATAGTTGACTTTCTCCTCAGAAAACACACTTTATTTTTTCTAAATGCTTCACTGATCCTTCCACATCTATTAATTTTTCTGACTCCATTTCTTTCTGCTCAACTCATCACTAAGAGTCCAAGACTCATGCCTGAGTTCTCTTTCCATTAATTTAATTTTTACTGCTTTTGACATGTTTTAACCTGCCAGTTTTTTAAAAGTACAGATTTATTGGACTCAATGCTTTTTAATTGTAATTATTATTTTATTATAAGATTACATAAGTTTCTTGTGTGGGTCATTGTAAGGAAATAATACCAAGAGATCCTTCATGTATTCGTTGCTCCAGTATTGCCTGCTTCTTTAACTTCAAGGTTCTGAGGAAAAAAAAACGTGTAAAACAGGATACTACTACAAAGCTCTTACTAGAGTCTGGAATCCCTATTATAGTATCCTACAATATAATTTCATAGCCGTAAAACATTCTTGAGTCCTCATAACCACTGATCTGACTGATTCTATAGCTTTGCCTTTACAGAATGCAATAGAGTTGGACTACTGTATATATCATTTCATGTTGATTTCTTTCACTTAATAATTGCATTAAATATTCCTCTTCTCTGTTCATGGTTTTATAGTTTGAGTATTACCAAGTTTGGCAATTTCGAATAAGATAGCATTAAACATGAATGTGCAAATTTTATATGGACATAAGTTTTGACCTCAATGGGGTAAATCACTAGAGTACGATTTCTGGATCCTGAATGAGAATATTTAATTTTATAGGAAATAGTCAAACAATCTCCCAAGGTGGTGTATATTTTGTGTTTTTTCTATCAGTGAATGAGAGTCCCTGCTGCTCCACATCCTCGACGGTATTTGATGTTGTCACAATATTTAAGTTTTTAAATCACAGAGATTTCATAAAATAATTTCATATTTCATAAAGTAGGTAGACACGTTTTCCAAAGTCACATCTAGCACAGCATTGGTAATTTATTGTACAGTGATTATACAGTAAAAAATCACAGTTGTTGTTTTAATAACAATGGCCATTTAATTTGACCTTATTTTCATTTGTTAGAAGTTTGGGGTTATCTGAGTTGGGAAATTCTTCTGCTGATCTTGCCTGTGATAATTTATGCTGTCACAGTTTTATTTTTTTTCTAATTGGAATGACTATCAAAAGGACAGTTTAGAAAGTTCTACTCTTCACATTTTTTTCTTTTGGTATCTAGCCCACAGTTATTTATAAGGTAGATGTATAACCATAAGGGATAATAATCCTATTGCACAATTTTTTCCAGACTTCCTTCACTATGTTTTATCAATGCCTACTTGACATGGCAGTGTCAGATTCAATGTGAGAAGAGATGACAGTAAATCAAAAAAGTTTCTCATTCATAAGTATTGTAATAAAATTCCACAAACACTCCTCATTATAATCCAATAAAATATAAAACATTTTTAATTAAATAGGCCAAGCAAATTTCAAGATTGGCATGATAAAAATGTACTCACTGATTGTTGTCCTGCTCTCAAATCTGTTTCTTCGTATTTCTCATGTCAGTAAATTATATACCATGAACCCATTGCTCAAACAGAATTAAATGAATTCAGTCGATCTCCCCTATTGTTTTCTTTTGATCTATTATCAAAACTATTGATGTTATTCCAAACCACCATTCCATTATTTATCTTCTTATCCATTATCAGAATAACTATAGCTTACTCTTTTTTAATACAAACGAAGACATGTTATGCATTTGATTAAAATTCTCCAATGGGTTAAAATTACCCTTCAGTTAAATTAAAATACTATTCTTGACTACATTGAGTTCTTACTCTCTGCTGTTTGTCCAACAGGGTGACCTCACATCTCCTGTCAATTTTCACACAGTCTTCTTTATTTTTCCCAATCTTTAAAATTGATATCCATCTTTAGAACATTATACAAGTTTTTCCTGGTTTTCTGTGATCTCTCTTCATTAAAAAAAAAGTCAGAACAAATATCATCTTAGAGAGAAATTTTTCTGACAAAAAGATATGAAAGTATACCTACTCTGCCTATTTGTATCTATTTCACCTCATCATTTTTCATAACACTATTGTTACCTGAAATGACCTCAAAAATTATTGCTTCCTTCTAAAAGATAAGCTTCACAAATGATATTTCTTGTCTGACTATTGTTTTTAATCTCCATTGTCTAAGTTCCTGTCGAGTCATAGGTATTCTCTAAATATTGATAAAATTAATTCATATAAAATACCTGCTTTGATGTAGTTTTATATGTCAGTTCACTTAGGCTAGTGTATCTGGTTATTCAATCAAGCTCTAATATAGATGATCTGTAGAGGTAATTTGTAAATGTGATTAACATCTAGCACCAATTGACTTGAAAAGAAAGGCAATTACTCAGGGTAATCTGGATAAGGTAATCCAAATAATTTAAATTTAACAACACAATTGAGATTTCACTGAAAAAAATTCCTCTTTGAGGGTAAAAGTCTCAGTTCCTTCTTATTTCCAGCTTGCCTTTCTTTCTTGATGAACTTTTATACCTTTTTCACAATTGCCTGGTCAGGTAACTTCATGTAAATCGATTCCTTGCAATAGATCTCCTCACCTCTCCTCTCCTCTGCTTTCCTCCCCTCTCTTCCTCTCCTCTTCCCTCCTTTTCCTTCTCATTTCCTTCCCAAATCTCTATTTCTCTAACTATATATTCTGTTTTTCTGATTAAACACTAAATAACACACATGCATATCATGCATGTATTTTTTATTTAATTAACTATTTATATAATATGTGCCATGTCAAAGAAAATCACGTGGAACAGATTACAAAATTGTGATAATTACTAAAAGTTTGCTATCATATAATAAAGAATTAAAAAGAAGATTTAAGAATATATTTTAAGGATGAGCTTTTTCTTGATATTGAGACAAAATCAAGAGTAAAATTGATATGCCATCACAAAAAAATTTAAGTTAAAATTAAGTTTCTAAATTTTTCCTCTGAGAAAATGAATTAAAACAGGAAAAAATATGAGGAAAGAAAATAATTTAGTAAAATTAAGTTCAGTTAGAAATATACATTCAATAAAATTTAAATTTCTTTTATATACCCAGCATTTCTTTACTAACTTAATTTTAAAAAGAGAGGAGATTGTGTGTATCTCTGTGTGTGCCTGATTAAATACTGTTCCTTAAAATTACAGAAAAATTAGACAAGAAATTTTAATCAAATCTATTATGTTAATTCTTCCTCCCTCCATTCTCTACTCCTCTCTTCTTCTCTCCTTTCTTCCTTTCCCTCTCTGCCTCCCTTCTGTTCTTCTTGCCAATGAATAATTTTCTTTCTCTCGCTAAGTAAATGAAATCTTGAAAACTGTTCCACTAATTGGTTATAAAATTATTTCTATTTTTTCTGAGATATGCAAATACCAGAAAGTGTCTAAACTTATTTTCAGAGTTCTATAGTAACTCTTCACTATCCAGAACACAATGCAGCAATCATTTATTGTCTTGAAATTAAAAATTTGTTAAGCCCATAATCACACTTTCCTGCATACTAAATTAGTATGAAGAAAACCTCAAACGTTATGAGTGCTCTTCTAATTTTTAATTAATATACACCGCTAATGTCATCTGCTGAAAGCATTCCTCTATTTCGGGAGTACCTTGATAAATAGATGATTAACACTCGGGACTGGAAAGTTCAGAAATTATAACTTCATAAAAGAGATGGAAGGGCCTTGTGGGAATCCAATTCTACAAAGATTACTGAGATGAAATGCTGTAAATCTATTGACTCATTTCCTGTTGGAGTACCTTATTATTTTCATTTATTTCCCTCTAAACCAGGTAAGTTATGCAATAAAAATTTCAATTAGGTTATTTGCACACACTTCTGATGTCAATTTTTCATTAAATGAGAGACACCTAGAACAAATCTCCATCACCTTAGTTATCTAAGTCTAGCTTAACTAACGGGAAGGAAATTAAATCAACTGATGCAAAAAAGGTAGTGTTAAATGAAACTTGCTGTTTAGGAATCTTTTTTTCTGATTGAATATATTTTTAAAAATTTTCAAATTTTGACTACTGTGTACATTTATTCCTGTGTAATTGGTGATCAATAACGTATTTTCCATGTAAATATTTTAAAATTAAAGTGTATAACACATTTAAAATTATAGAAAATAATCCAATGTGTTACAAATATCAACATAAGGACATACATCTTTCAATTGTTGCCTTACTTTGAAATTTTATCAAAGGAAAACAATGATAAGCGCATGCTTATTTTGTAACAATGCTTTAAAAACTCTCTCTCTCTCTCTCTCTCTCACTCTCTCTCTCTACGTTTTTTTAACTTCTCGTCTCTGTCGATATCTAAGTTTATAATCCAGGAAAACCACTGCTGTGATAAAAATTTTGGTCAAATTAATTTTAGAAGTATTAAGAAGAAATAAAATAGCAGAATCCCAGTATTTTCATCTTGATTTATATAGATAATGTAAAACAACTTTTTCACACAAGAAAAATTTGTTACATATTCTGTTTAAAGAGATGTATGAATGCTCTTTACTAAACATAAAGCACACTGTTATAATGTACAGTATGCTTAATTTTCCAAAATTCTTTTACTTTTAGAGAGACTTTTTGTTCTAGTATTAGTACAGCAAAAATTAGTGAAGCAAAAATTCAGTTACCATTTAAAATATATTTCTTAAGGTATACCTGATAGAACTGTGCTGAGACCAAATGTCAAAAACTCCATGAAATAATTTTATACTTTTCTATTAACCAAAAAATAGATTGTCTGACAAGAATCAAGTCTTCTATTAGAGTGACATAGATTTTTTAGATATTATGCAGTAGAAATAATGCCTTATCTTTCTCCTCTATTAGGATGGAGTTAATTTCTTCACTGTTAATTTCTTCATTCTCAACTTCATAAAATGTAATGCATCAAGCAACTCCTAATAATAAAAAAGGTGCTGGTCATTGGTCTAAAAAATGCTGAGTATGAAAAAATAAAGAGGATAGAAGAACTGAGCTGAGAATGAAAATCTAGCTGAACTAGGGCATTCATTAGTGGGTCAAAGTATATATATTTTTTCTCAAAGTTATGCGAACAATGGTGTAGGTTAATTTCAATGGTCTTGCTGGAAGATTCAAGACGCATGCCTCCAGTTACTGAGAATATCAAATATCACATAAAAAAGGTCTGGGTTACAAAGGCAGTGGAAATGACCAGGCATACGAATAATTAACTAAGATCTGGGCATATTTCCCACCAGTTCTTTAGAGATCCTCCTCAGGTCTTTTAGAAATCAGCAAGGTATCCACAGAAAAGGACCAGATTTTGTATTCTTGCCATACAGAAAAAACAAATTCCCTGTGAATGCTGCATACAGAGAACAGCAAATCAACAGATTTTTGCATTAGAATTGTTAGGAAAGCAAATAGCAGACAAATACATTTTTTCATTCAAAGCAATGGAGAAGACAGAAGTGGTTATACAACATAATATGTCTCTTCTATCCCACTCAGAGCTACTGGGATCATATGTCTACCTAGGCTTTACAGGAAGAATGAGATAGATTAAGAGAATATGTTGGGATTCTAAATATGAGCAAAAATATTCTATCAAAATTATATAAGCATCTCAGAAGTAGATTAAAGTATCAAGTAACAAATTCTACTGTTTCTCAGAAAAAAATAAGCAGTCTACAGAACACAGTAGGTAATACTGACAGAAAAATTAAGATCAAATCATATTTGCACCTCAACAAGTAGATTTTGCAATAAATTTATCTTTCCTTTAATATGTATGTGTATATGTATATGCATTTGTGTATATATAAATATATTATATATATATATAAATATGTTAGTCAATCTTTTTCTACCTGTCTGCTTCTTGAAAGTTTGCTACAGATATTAGGATATATACAACAGAAATTGTAATTAATTCAATATACATAAAATAATGTGTTTATAAATTTCATGAATTTAATACATCACATTGAATAGAAATTCACTGTTAAATGATCATAAGAATTAGTAATAATTATATTATTTCATTATTCCTTGTGTAAGAATTAGCAGAAGAATCACTCTCTAATGTGGGACATGTTTAATCTTCATTCACAACACAAGCATGGGGATTTATGACCAGACCCAGATTATAAAACTCTAAAATCTTTAAATCCCCATAGATTCTGTTAGTTTCCCCATTATCTCCAAGGTCATAATTATTCAGAAACTTGAGAAATATATTCCCTAAGGGATTTATAATGATCATATAGTCTACTTTAATTCCAAAAGGTTTAGTTTCTTATGAAATGAGAAACTTTCAAAAAGACTAAAACCAACAGAAGGGATGTATTCAAGCAAAGTTACTAAAAATGCCCTACAGCTATGATCTCTAAGATTGGTGTCCAAGGGGAATTAAGTGTGTCACTTTACACTGCATTGCAGTACTTGCTCTCATCGTTTCAATGTTTAAAGTTAAAAATAAAAACTGAACTAAAACTTTACATTTGAATGTCAGTTGAAGACATTAAAAATCTTTTATAACAATGTGCAATTTCTGATTTCTATCTAAAGTGAAATTAGGCTTTAGAATGAAATATTTGTCACCTAATTATTAATAAAATATTGTTTTTAACCAGTTATCAAGATTATAGTCTATGCTTTACAATAAATTATCAGTATTCCTTTAAAAAAGTCTCTTTCCAACATGAATTTTCCTAGATAACAACATTCTAAGAAGCCCTAGTAATGCACATATATCATTTAGAAGTATTTTTCTTGTTGGTTCAATCATCCAATATGCAAGTATTTTCTGAAAGTCTGTTGCTGGTACCACTCTAAATGATGTGAAAATGGCCATTGAAACAAAAATTTGATTTACTTGGTACATAAAAGTAAATGAGAGGATATTAATGATAAAAAAATCGGTGATATGAACATGACTGAAGCAAATTAATAGGCTTGAAAAAAAATGGATGAGGTGAAAGTAACACAGTAACAGTTTCACAGACATGACCCGTGGACCACATTCATCAGAACTCTGACTTAATACCTTGCTTTTACCGCCATGGAATTCTTAATGCTTTTTGAACAAGAGGTCACATATTTACATTTTTCTCTGGGCTCCACAAATAATGTAGTCTGTGCCAGGTGAGACTATTTTAGTTGGCAAAAGCATCTGTGATAAAATGATATTGACATGATACTTTAAAAATATTGGAGTGTTTCATGCAACAGTATTTTCCCCAATACCTATCAGAAGAACGTTCCAGATGGATTTCAATTTCACATATATATGCATATATATACACACATACATATGTATGTATGGTACTTTATATATATTATTTTCATATGTGATATATTGTTATGATTCCAAACATTTTATTATATAGATAATAATAATCTTTTATTTGTTAGCCAATTACAATATATGTTATGGGCTGGTGAATTTACTTGAAACAGTGGTGACTATGTTTGTTCTCATATTTATTCACCTAAATTATAAAAGACTGGATCCCAGTTTATTAAAGAAAACATTGGGGAGATAATCCAGTGAAGAGGGAAAATAATACAACCGTATATTAAATAAAGGTGATGAAAAGAGCACATATAATAGAAAAATAGACCCTGAAAAAAAAAACTGAAGACTTATCTCATGTTCTACCCACTATGCTCATTCACAGGATGAATTTAGAGTTCACAGGTTGATATTCTTAAAAAAAAAAAAAAGGAAGCTTATTTTTCCCAATTATCCAACAAGAGTCAAACAAGGACTCTAAAGATTTCACATATCTATGACTTGTCACCTACAAAGGGAGCAAATACTTGAAAGTCATATCTTGTATATTAAGAGCTTGCTTGAGCTTATACTTCTTTCTTTGACCACTGTTTCCTGAGTGATTCCACATTGTTTCCTGTGTCATTCTGATACAAACGTCTTTGTTCTTACAAATGCATAAAATGATTTTTAAGGTCTTCTTTTATCAGAATATTATTTATCGCAAGAAGTCACTCAGTAATGGAAAATCACATGGAGAATGTCCAAACTATATCAAATATAAAGTTTCTAGGTTGCAACCTTGAGAATACAATCTAAAATATACATTCTTAAAAATTTGATGCTGGGTTGTGGATAAATGTTGGATAGGAGGGCCAGATATACTTCTGACTTACCCTTTCTAACTGGTTTTACAGTCTCATATTTAACAATTTTTTATCTCTTAACTTTATTCTGAACTTTAGCTGACACATACAGCTCTGTAGATAACCTTACAATTAACTGACCAAGGGAGACTCATACAATGTAACTCCAAGGCTTGTTCTACTCTCAAAGTTCACAGTTCTGTGGAGTTATTTATGCCCTTCTGAGGTGAAAAGGAGCTGGAATAAGATAGTGCTAAGAAAAAATATTAATCCTGCTGGGAGAAACTGTGAGCAGATGTTCCTATTTCAGTCTGTGAAAGGCACAGAATTGTTTACAACCATTTGTGAAATGTGCTTGTGCTCTCATATTTTTATCTTATTCCCATTCATTCAATGATGAAGGTATATTATGTGTGTGTCAAAAATTAAGCTGGAATGCTAACAAAATTTACTTTTCCCTTATGAACTATATGTACAAAGCAGCCAAGTATTTGCACTTTGGAAATAGTTTGCATACTTTTCAGACTGTAGTTTAGTGTATATCAGAGACAAAGTGATCTAGTTATTGAATTCCAATCAATTCAATGATATAATCATTCCTAGTCTGCTTGTCTTCGAGGAATTTCTATCATTTGATTAAATTAGTTAATGATCTCAGATAAAAGTTTGTGAAGGTGTTAAAAAATACTGAAATGAATTTTAATTCAAATTACATGTTATTGACAATAATACTTCACACAAATTCCTTAGAAAATTAAATAAATAGACTTACTACTTTTCAAGTCCAAATAAACATACCCATTACACCATATCTAATATGATTTGGGTAGTAAACCATAAAAGAAAAACTGAGTGGAAATTCCATTAATGGAAATCAGAACCGTCGCAAGGCAATCGATCATGATGTGCAGAAGATACAGACAGTAGCTATCATTATTACATTATTATTCTGAAAAATGTTTATTGAGAAGTGTATTGATCAAGATAGTCTTAGCAATTCCCTCAGCTTGGCTAAACATTAGACAGATTTTTTCCTTTTTTACTTTCCTGACTTCCCTCTAGCCCCTGCCTTTCAAAATCCAGAGACCTAACCACTGAGGTAGATCCCTGACATCCTTTTCTTAGAAGACTTACCACAGAAAATTGTGAATTGCAAACTTTTTTTGTTCCTTTGAGATGTAAATAGTCTACTTTTTTATTGACATTTAGTTTGCTATTTAAAAGATCAGAGAAATTGAAATCATCCTAATTTTCTACTGAAGAATTTGCCCTTCATTGTTTTGGTCCATGTATTCTTTGACTATCAGTAAGTTTTTCCTTTCATTCTGATAAGGCAGTAAATTTCTAGAGCCAAGGATTATGTTTTCTTTCCTTTGTGTTCTATCAGTTCTCTTTTTAAAAATAAAATTGTATATATTTAAAGTAAACAACACCATAATCTGGCTTAGATGTACATAGTGATTTGATTACTACAGAGATGCAGTCAAACTAATTTCATATTCTCTCACATAGTAACTAACTTTTTGCTATATGAACACTTAAAATCTTCTGTCTTAGCACAATTCCAGTGTTTACTAAAGCATTATTAACTATAGTCATCATGCTGTATACTCCAAACTTATTACAGGCTGTAAAGTCTCTAACCTTACTCATCTTAGGTGACTGCAACTTTGTGTCCTGTGAACAACCTGTCTCCATTTTTCCCACCTCCCTATCACAGGTATCCACCATTCTACTCTCTGCTTTTATGTATTTAGCATTCTCAGATTCCACATATAACTGTGATCATTGCTTTTTTTTTCTTTGTGTTTCTGATCTGTTTAACTTAGCATAAATATCCCAGTTTCATTCTGTTGTTGCCAATGACAGGGCCTCCTTTTAGAAGGCAGAAATATATATATATATATATATATATACACACACACATATATATGTGTGTATATATGTATGTACACACACACACACAGACATATATATATATATTTATATATATATATATATATATATCCACCAACAGTAGATTAAGAGCCTCCTTGTATGGACCAAGTTCACCTTACCCATAAATAAGACTTCCAAAGTTCTAGAAGAAAGTGGAAGTGTACTTTCTTTAAATATGTATCATGAAATTTGAAGTACAGTACTGTTGACATCATTTATTTATATAACGTCTTGGAGTAAGAGACTATGTATGTATGTAGTATGTAGTCCTCATTCTAGGTTATTATAGTCAGTTAAATGTTGGTAGTTATAATATAGGAGAGGAAGACCACTGTGTATTTATTTGGAGAAAGAGCTATCTGCCAGAGATATTAAGGTTCTGAGTCCTGAAAGAGAAGAAATGAGCATGTAAAAAGGTTTCAACAAGTCTAGCACTAGAACAAAAGATAATGCAAGAAAATTGTTTAGTTTCTTAATTCTATAAAACATAAATTATTTTTCATATTGTCTAAATATTTAACTTATAGATGCATCTAATGTATATCATTATTTTTCTCTCAAACTAAAAATGAAAGATCATAAAAATAGATGTTAGCTAATATATACCATATATTCCATATTTACAGAGCCAGCTATCAGAATACAGAATAGATGTGTATTAGAAATTATAATTTTAGCACATTTATTAAATAGTGACTATCAACTGGTAGTGGAAAACTGGAAGTCTTTTATATAGATAATAACTGAATTGTAAAAGTAGCATATCTCATAAAGTCATCATAGTTATATGAAAGGCATTCAATATTTTCTTGTATATTTATGCTAAGTTATGTACCTCTTTTATAAGTGAACACAAAGCAGCAATTGGCTCCTGATATCTGAAAGGGTTTTCCTTTGCTTTCTTATTGTGCTCTCAACTGCACATTGTTCTATTTTATGCAACATGAAATGAACAACCACATTGTGTGATGATGACTTTAAAAGAAAGAGCAAAACTAAAAAATCATACAAGTCTGATGATTATAGTCCTTTAATTAAATGATTTCTTCTTTTAAAACAAGTTTTACTCACTCAGTGTTTTACTAAGGATAACTGTGGTCGTATTTGGAGTAGAAAGTTATGATAACCCCTCTACTTTTATTTGATCAAACACACTAGTCAAAGTTTTTTTTTAATTCTCAGTTATTTTTCTATTTTATGGCTGTAAAAATGGGTTAGATGTTTGTAAATTTTTTTTCTGGTTAACACATATTTCCAAAAATTTTAAGTACACTTTTCAATCAATTTCTTAAAAATTCAAGTTGAACCTATTTTTGTAAAAATAAATTTGTGAGTATAATTAAAAAGCATTGGCATAGAATGCTTGGCATGAATAAGAAAGAAATCTTAGCAAATTGACTTGGCAAGAGTATGGACACACAGTCTAATAAAAAAGTTTCTTGCTTTGATTAATTCTGTGTGCATTCTGATCACCTGATGCTTTATTGGTCTGACAGAACAATTCAATTTTTATTCTAAATGGCCCTGCAAAGTCATGCCAAACTGAATTCCAGCTATGGCTATCACAGATAACAATAGATAACATAGAAAACAATGAAACAATATTCACTTAATTGGAAATTTTCTTTAATGTATATCAAATACCCAAAATAAATAGAATGTGCAAATACTGACTGCCAATATAAATAAAATTTAAAATGTATCTGACTCCAGACATTTAAAATGTTATGTATGCATATATATCTATATCTATCTATATATATATATACACACACACATACACATACACATGCACATACGTGTGTATATGTAAAACACGAGTTCTGTAGAAGTCCCTGAATGGATTTACATTATGGGCAAAAAGGAGATACATGCACATGTTGCAAAGCCAGTCTGCCCCTATTCTGCTTCAAACAGTAAATTGCAGAATGAGTTATATTATTCAGTGATGTGCAACTCAGTCTGATAAAGTTTTGGCTGTTTCAAAAAAATTTATATCACTGTGTAAAATAAAATAAATGTCCAAATTACCTTCCTGGAGTGCCCATTCATTAGTCATCAGTCTTAGAGAAAAACGATTTTGGAATCTGTTTTTTTCTCTGGAAATATCCAGTGGTCAGTCACAGTTATGCTTAAATCCATCTCCTCTTTAATTTACCACGTTCAATCGTTTGCCAGATTGGCCATCCTCCTGTTTGTATATCTTTTGCAACAATTCTTTCCTTTCATGCTCTATGACATACATTTAGATCCTTGTGATTTTGCCACATTTTTCCAAACATCTGACAAGTTTCCATCCATGAATCCTCCGTCGTGCAAATGTATCTAATAGGCAAATATGTTTGAGTCTTCGATTTAAAAACTTCTAAGACATCTCATTAACTACATGGCACTATCATTTGGTGTGGAATATGAAATATACATTACTTCATTGATCCCTGAATATTCCACTTAATCTCAACAAATGCTTCATATACTCTACATCATCCAAATAATTTAAAGGATGTGATTTTAGGGTAATCACTGAAAATATTATCCCCACTTTCTATATCCTTGGTTCTCATTAGTTGCCTAACGAGTGGTTCTACTTGTCTGTAAATACATAACTGAAATACACATTTTTATGAAACTCCAACTTTCTAAAATATATCATCCCTACAGATTTTAGTTACAGCTCATATTGATCATAGTAACATTATAATACAATATGACTAGCTCGCACTTACAATAGTGATATCTTTTTGTGTAAGAACTTGTCTGGATTCATCTTTGAATCCTTGTTACAGGATAATGTTCCTTGAACTTTTTCCTATTAAAACTGTATGTACATTTGGTAAAGTAAATGAAGGTAAGTATTTCTTTTAAGTGTGCACCTCTATTTATAATAGTTTTACTTATGTAATCAATTTGTGCATATACACGCATGTATCTATGCCAGTATGACTTTATTATACATTTTAAGATAATTTTTCTCAGTTTTTGTTGACTTTAAAACAATAGTGTTTTTTCTATTGAATATCTTTCTATTTTTCTGTAATATCTAATCTGCAGCATTTTTATTTTCCTTTCAATGGCTTTACATATTAAAATGCTAACAACCATTATGACTCTGCATAGTGTTTTTCATTTGTCCGTTATATTTAGAAAGATATTTGCTTTTTTTATTGAATACTCCATTGAGAAGCTATCACTTCTTTTCCAGTATTAAACTCATTATCATTTGCCTTCAAGAGGATCTCTGAAATATTTCAAGTATATTATCACATTTCTAGGTATTTCAGCATTATGAATCTTTCAATGATCACAGAATAATGTTACATTAAACTAAAATGACTTTTTCTGACATAAAAAATCTTGGACTGTATTGCTGACTGATGTAGATTTAGAGAAGAAATGTCTGTGATATTTCACATATTACTACACTATAGAAAATGATGTGGTATTTATTTTTATAAAAATAGATTTGTAATGCAATTTCAAAAATGATAAACTAAGCAAAAAGAATTTCATTTCATTTTGCAGATGTCTAATTATTAAAAATGTCAAATTTGTATTTTACATATGTATTTGCATGCATGAGTATATATATTTATACATGTAATAGTCATAATAAAAATAAATGTCAAGACCAAAAACATAATGCAAAATTTGAAATATTTTACTAAATGAAATAAATGTACTAAATAAATAAAAACCTCACTGTTTTCATGAATTTTTTGTATATTAATAGGATTAATTGAAGGGTTACAAAGGTATACAGCATAAAGATTATGGTTTACTGTATCAGACATATTTACCAAGCAGTTCCCAAATAACCTTCTGAGAATGCATGTTGCTACTGCAAAGCTCCTTGGTCTTTATTACATGAAGAGATTTTGCGAGGCATCAGTGATTATCATATGTGGCTATAGCTATTTCTACAACATAGTCCTTTTATTAATAACTGTCCTGCATTATCTGTAAGAAAAAAATTAAATTAATGATCTAAATAATGTCCAAAGTGATTATGCTATTATGAGGAAAAAGCAATCTATGAATAGTATTGATCAGAATTTAAACCCCTATTTTGCAATCTTGATGTCTATGGAATGCAAGTCATCCATCAAATATCAAATATTAAAGGTAGGTGAAGGAAAATATAGATTACTCCAATTTTATTATCTTTGGTGATCTTTTTTAAAAAAGATAACAAATGACTTAAATGTCACAATAAACTCATCTTAATTGGGAATTTTGGAAAATATTTTAACAGTTTCATAAATGTTTGTTAATAAAGATATTCAAATCATGAATTTTTAAACTGAAATTATTTTCTGCTAAACATTTTAATCTGAAAATCAATAAAATGTGGTTAAAACTATACCTTAAACTTTTCTATAATAAATAGTTATGCAGCATATGTCAGAAACTAGGCATTTTCTGAAACTTTGTAATTATGATAAGAATATAATCTTTTCTCTTGATTTTCAAATGTTGCCTATCAGGAGGTTGAAAGATAAGACACAAGTCATAATATAGTCATATATAGCATAAACTAGTGGTATAAATATTGTGTTTTTAAAATATTGGGCACAGAAGCACTAATTTTGCTTCTTAGGGGTTTCAAGAAAGTCTTGGTATTTCTGAATTAGATCTTGAGCAAGAAGACAAACGTGACTTGGAGGATAATAGTAAGATAATATTTAGGGGGAAAGAAAAACACTAGTGATTTTCAAATGAATAAATAAATTTCAAATATTGAAAAATGACTTCTCTCAATATTTCTGTTTACCACAGGTGCAAAAAATTTGTCCAATATTTAAATATATTTTAAAAATTGACAACTTTGAACCTATTAAATAGAAAATGCACCTACAATATTGCAATAAATACAAATACATAAATTTTCAATAATATAATTAGCTGAATAGAAATATCATGGGTTTTAATTCAATACATATACTAATCTTTGCCTTATTCCTTTATGAAGTAAAATTCATTTTGTTACATTTTTGCTTTTGTTATTTTTTGTATACCTATCTCCAGATTCTTAAAGTGAAAATTAAGAAAAGCAATAAAATGAAATTGTAGACAACAATGCAGACTGTGATTATTGCTAATAAAATTGCTTATTTCGCAGGTAATTTTTTCTCTGCTCAATGATACTCTGAGAGCTGTCTCTTGAAACAGAATTTTGTTACAGAATGGAACACTCATCCTACCACCAACATCTCTCTCTCTCTCACCTGTTCTCTGTATCATCTAGCTATAACTTTGTTTGAAAACATAGATATAAATGAATATTTTATCGTGATTAGCAGATTCACTTGGAATTTTCATTGATGATAAAATTACAGGCTTAGTTTTCTAATCACTTTCTTCCAGGATATTTTGATAATTCATCATTAGTGAATGTACTGTTAGAATTGTGATTTTTAAATGATGAGCAAATATGATTACACACCTTTTCAAATACTTATTGATTATAACCTTAAAGCTGTCTTATTCACAATTTTATTTAACCTTATTCCTTCTTATACAATAAAAACAAGAACTTATTGAAACTTAAAAGCTACCATCTATTTTCCAAGAGTCAAAAATGTCTATGATAGCTATTTATTTAAATCATTAAATTAATATATACAATATGAGCCATTCTGTATTGTTAAGTATAAGTTTTTTGAAAAAGAAATCATTTAACAGCCTACTTGACTTTAATATTGCATTGGTTTTCCTTCAAAGTATCGCTGTTTCTAGTAATAATAACTTATTTCAGATCAATTTAATTTTTTTTATTGTCCTAAGGTTTAAGATCAACTGCAATCCAAAGATTTCTAGCTTCCTTTATAACAAATACATAGTTGCAGTGGTCAAAATCTCTAAACTATTGGTACTCCTGAGTATAATGGTGAATAAAACTTTTTTTCAGTTAAATAAAATGAATCCTGAAGTTAACAAAAGAGAAAATATATTATTCAGAATAAAAAACGCTTTAAAAAATGCAGTTGCAACCATTGTAGGCAAAGACTGAATTAGATTTCTGGTAATCATGGCAGAATTGCCCTTCATTAACTATTGGGGGCAGAACAAGACCAATTTGAGAAATGATTAGAGTGCACATTAGATGTTATATGGGTAATACTGAAAAGAAGATGATACAGAACCATCTAAAAGAAAACTATGATTGAAGGAAGGGTTTGCCCTATCGTTTCATTGTTAACCTTAGTAACCTTAGATATTTAAATTGAGGTTTATTTGACTTTACCTTAAGATGTACTGTGATTTCATTTATGAAGACTTTAAGTAAGTAAATCTAAGGGATTATAAAATCAAAGTTTATCAGAAGAGAAAGTTTTAACTTCTTAAATTAAGGGAATGTTTTAGGCAGAATATAAGATATAGTTTGCAAAACTATCAAATGTTTTATAAATTTGTAGCATATATATTATGACTATATTATTACAGAGAATGCAGTTAGCAATTATTTTGAACTGTGGAAACAGGTTTAGGGTAAACAAAATAGTTTGGTAATAATATGGTTATAAATTGCATTATTTATATAGAGGTACTTTTTGATAAACAAATATTTTCAAGTCTGCAAGAGTAAATAAAGTATGAATGCTTTTTCAGTGCTTTTCATTTACTTACATAAACATAATGCTGAAATAACAAGTGATACCTAATATCTTTTTATTGCAATTGGTTTTATTACTTTTGCCAAAAAGAAAGTATGATTAAAGAATGTGTTGCAGAAAAAGACAATGTCAAGAAAAAAAGACAGATGATCATCACCCAGAAAAAACGTGGACATTTTCTTGTTGACTTTTGTCTCCATTGTCAAAGAAATTCCTCTGAGGTTTCAGGCTTTCAAAATTTTTGACACAATATTTTAGAAATGGCTAACACTGCTGTCGAACAATGCATAAAAATATGAGATTTTTTTAAGGTAAGTTTCCAATTTCTGTTTCTCATTAAAACTTTGTTCCCTCAAAATACAAAGGTTATTACTTGACTTGTGTATTACTCTGAATAATAGTTTTGCTTCACAAGTCAAATGTCCTTTTCATTTGACTTTTTGACTAAATATATAAAAGTTATTGGTTCATAAAAAATGCTTAATTTGTTCTTTTCTGTTGTATGATTTATTTTGAATTTGTTAAGTTTATGTGTATTATTCAATTTATCTCAAGAAATCAAAATGAAATAGGGAATTGTATGGTTTTCTAAGGAAGATTTTACTGCACTGATTTGAAAAAAAATATTATTTGTATATTTTTTGATATTTCACACTATTGAAATGACTTTATTAAATATACAGTTATTTGAGATGATTATTTTCCTGTTGCCATCTACTGTAAAAATAAAATAAAATCATTATATTTTTGTGTGATAGGATACATCTTTTATGTTTTAATTAATAAGTTCAACAAAAACAAATATATGTTAATATTAGGACATTTGCTGATGATTTGATTATGTAGCCAGACAATGGGACAGTAAATTAGGTACAATCTTTGTAAATGTTAAAAGTTTATGCACAAGTCAGCAAATTTTAGCATCCTTTTTTTAAAAATCCTAAAGACATCATCATTGTATCACTTACCATTGTATTTATTGTTTGATAATTGATGAAAGCTTTGTGGATCTTACTAAGTTATAAGTTCTTGGACTGAACTGGTTTTAATAGAAAATGTTTTATTGAAAGAGGATACATTTTCTTCAGTGGCCAAGTTACTTCTGGGCAAAGTTAATATTAAAAAGACTTGAAAAGAAATGTACTATTTCTGGAGGATCTAACTAAAACTATCAACTATAATAAAATAGTTTAGTACCTGGAAACTGATGGTAGAATTTGAGAAAACTTTTAGGCTTTCTAAGAAAAAATATTTACGACTTAGAAAAATTAGTACAGAAAGATGACATATAAGGTTAATTGTATCAAGCTACAAAATTAAGTCTTTCTGTGGTTACTTTGAATTCCTTGATTCAAGTAATTACTGGACTATAAAAATGTACTATAGTTTTGTTGATGCTATATTTGTCTTGTGATGTTATGCTGGTAGATTTTTGTAAAAATCATTGGTATTAGAAATACAAGTTGAGAAAAGATAACACAAACTTGATAGATTGAGTTTCAAAGTCATGTGGACATGCAAAACTCATATTCGATTAACATGAGTTGAATGAAGAAACTAATAGAGGAATGTATTGCAAGGACAGATGAAAGAATTGAAGCTTTTATTCTAGGCAAATACAAGAATGATGGTGTCATTATAATATAGAAGAAAAAAGTTATTTGCTAACTAGAAAGTGTGGGAATTCCTTAATTTTGGATGAAAGGAAACAATAGAAATTATATTTTTGACAAACGACAAGTGCATGTCAAGTATGCAATTCATCTTTTTCTGTACTACTTTATCAAATCTCTCTACAGAAAAAAAAATAAAAATAAAAATAAATTAAAAATAAGTCATACTTCACAGAAAACAGAATTTCCAGTGTCATACGTCATTAGCAATGCTCTCAGTTATGCTCACTTACTGTAATGGAGAAAAAGTCATTTCTTCTTTGTCCAATTAAATAGTATTAAAATCTGAATTGGATACCTTTACTTGTAAGCTAATGACAATTTTTTTCTCTCAGTGCTTTAACACTTAAAGCATTATTTTTCAGGAACAAAAATCATTACCTTTGAGGCGATTCTGTCTCATTCTTTCTGTTCATCACAGAGGAGAAAAATGAGCTGCTCCATATAATCATATCAATTTATACCTCAAGCTCACATTATATTTCAGTTAGATATCATATATAATTGCTGCTAATCTCCAGTTTGCTTAAGGCCAAATAAATGAACAATTACTATAATTTTGTTATTTCAATTAACCTTTTATAAACTTTCAAATATCTAAACTTTCTTTTATTATGTCTGATGATAGTAGGTTAATATAAGTTAATCCTACTTTATGTTCCTGACACTATTGTGAAAGGAAATAATTAAAAATCATATGATATCTATTTCAACTGAGATTAATCTGCTTTCATATTGTATTTTGTAGATGTATATTTTGTCACACACACACACACACACACACACACACACACATATATGTATGTATGTATGCATATGTCTGTACTTACTATGGTAATATAATGCAATACAGCAGACTAAGAATATAAATATGCATTTACAGATTGACAAAGTTAGGGCCTTCCAAATTTGATAACAGTAAAAAGCAGCTATATGACTTGAACAATTTTTTTAATGAGTTTAAGTTTCTTTCTAATCGCTTTGTATATAGAGGTTGAAGTGGTATTACTGTTTTTTTAGTGTGTGATAAGACTAGAACTGTGCTTTATATTACCTTCTGCCTTTTAACTCCATTCATGCTTACATAGTTTAAAAAAGTATCTCTCTCTCTCTCTCTCTATCTATCTTCTATATTCTACCTATCATCTGTCATTTCTATAGATCCATCTATTCATCATCCTAAGGCATGTTATTTAAATTACGTTAGCTTGTAAAAATCAAAATGTTTTAAATATATTAGGAGTTAATAGTTTCCTTCAAAGAATTCTAAAGTTGATTGGTTTCACATTTGAATTTAGCCATTTTACACATCTCTATCTCATTTATCCCAAAGAGTAATCCTATTAAAAACTAGTTATGAAAATTTTCTTATATATGATGAAATTTTACCATTTTTTCTTATAACATGTTCCTAATGATTGCAGACATTTCCCATTAAGTCATAGTCAAAAATATAATTGTATAATTGTTTATCATTTTCAGTTTAAATTTATCTTCTAGCATTTAGTGCATCACTTCCAAACAAAAATAAGTGACCAGAAATCTGAATAAGTCTCAGATACTGAATTATCTGTGCATAATCAAGATGAAATAATGGGAAATGTGATTTCTATGTCTTTTTTGTAAGGTTGGTTTAGTTGTGTTTTGTTCGTCTGTAAAGCTCTTTATCACTCTACTGTAATTATCTAGCAGGGTAGAATATTCTTGGTTGAATATCCTTTACTTTCAGCACTTTCAACATTTCATGCCTTTTCCTATGGCCTATAAAGTTTCTGCTGAGATATTTACAGGTAGTTTTATGGGGGACTCCTTATTTGAAACTCATTTTGCTCTAGCTGTTTTAAAGGATATTTCTTTAACTTCAATTTTTGGATTTTAATTGCAATGTGTCTTATTGTATGTCTGTTTGGGTTTCTTCTGTTTAGATTCTTTGAATTTCTGGATTTGGATGCCTTTTTCCTTCCCCTGGCTAGTGAAATTTGCATCTATTTATTTTTTCCAATAATATCTACCCTTTTTTCTCCCTTCTCCTGGAACCTTTCTTCTAATGATATTTCTTATCATTTTTGTATGCTTTCTTATTTTCTTTGAATTATTATTTTTTTTATATTTGTTGGTCTGCTAGGATGGATTCCATTTGCCTATCATCTTGCTAATTGATTGAATTGGAAGCCACTTCCAGTCCACTGCTGAGCCCCATTATTGTGTCCTTTAGTTCATGAATTATGTTTGAAACCGCCTCATATTTTCTTCATATCGCTGATGTAGCTCTATTTTTGCTCCTGCATTGTTCTCCTGATTTCAGTGACCATTATTTAAACTTGTTTCAGAATCTTCTTAACAGTATTACTTACTTTTATTGAATTCAATATTTCCCTCAGTTTTTATTTTTGTCCATAATTTTGGTATCATCTCTCTGTTTTGTATTCTTTATTTCTACGGTGATGCTAAACTCCTTTCCTGCCCTTATGTAAATGCTCTGCTAGGGCATTGGGTTGATAATTGGGTTGAGAGAATTGACATATGGTGGTGGCCAAGAATGCTGAGCTTTCTATTGTTCTGTGATCAGTTCACTACTTAGAATATTCAGAAATATAAAGCCAGATTGTGCTGAGGTCAGAGACTCTAGCCTTCATGATTGTATTCAGGATTGGGAATGCAGAGGTTTTCCTTAGTCACGGGCATGGATAGCAAAGCAAAAGGAAGGAGACATAGGGAGTTATGGGCCCAGTTCACAAGGAGGTCATAGTCCCAACAGAGGCCACTTATGAGAGGGAGTGTGGGTTGTCCCAGATCTTCTAGAGTTAGTCACAACAATGTACACTCCTCCTCTGATAATCATCTAGTTCTCTAGCTGGCCAGCAGCCCCAGCAGGAAGCTGCATACAACAATCTCTGGAACTTGGAGAAGAGAACTCTAGCCAGTAGCAGGAAGCTATGCAAAAGAGTCACCTTGGGGGTGTGTAATATTGCTGTTTTTCTGGAGTCTCTAATCATCCTCCCTGAGAGAGCTGCAGAATCCTCTTTAAAGGATATCACTCAGCTATTAGTATTAGGGTTGCAGTTCTGACTGTAAGTGTAATTGCTGCACAAGTAGCCCAGAGAACTACCGTAACTTCAAGCACAAACTGCCTAGCACCACGAGAGCAGTCATGGAGGAAGAGTGGAGGGTTTTGCCCTCAGGGCCTTGCTATAGATCGTATAGATGCTTATAATTCAACTTTAACATAAATAAGGTATCATCGGAGAAGTGACACTGCAAGATTTTGCTTTGCAGGGAAACTGTGTCTTTTTCTTTTTCCCCATGATGAAGTTTTTTGTTCAGAAAGTGAAATTCCTATTGACGATCTGTGTGCATTTAATCTATCTGTTCCCTGAAGTCAGTCTTCCATTCTCGGCTCCCCAGATTTTGATTTTCTCCAAAGTAAAGTTGCTTTTTTCTTCGTGTCACTTTGTATAACTAGAGGTATGTGGAGCACTTGGAGTCCACATTTACGTCCGACTCATATGTCCCTCTTATAACACGGCACCTTTCTTCTATAAAGAAGATAATTGCAATGAGATAATTTCATCCCATTTTCATTTTAAAAATAATTATATGACATAATATTATTTTGAGAGTAACTATTACAGTACCTTCCTAGTCCATGAGATATGGCATGTTCAAAATAAAAATATTCCATCATCATAGTCACAGTCTTGCCTGTACTTGTTTGAAAGGCTTCATTATATTTAAAAGACATTAAGCAACAAAAACAAACACGTAATTTAGTTATGCACACACATTTATCCTTTTTCTGCACTTTCTTATGTAGATCTATTTAGTGTCATCTGTCTTCTTAACCTGCCTATTATGCAGATCATTTATTGATTAATTCTTTCAAGAATTGTATGCTTATAAATCTTTACCTTTGTTTTTTAATGACACTCTGAGTATAGGATGCAAGTTACCAGTATCTTTGTTTAGCTTTCGTTTTCCTATCAAACTTAACTCTTGTTTCATTATTTTCTGCATAGCATTATGCAGGAGAGAATTCTCTGATAGGAATTCTGCTGTGATCCGTATCCTGATTCCTTTACATATAAATTCTTTAATTTTTTTGTAAGATATTCCCTTCATTATTATTTTAAGAAATTTGTTTATGATTTATTTTGGTGTAATTTTTGTAACCTTTTTATTTGTATGTCATTAACATTCTTGGACCTATGAATGCATAGTTCTTATGAATTTTGAATATTATCAGGTTTTATCTTTTATTCTACTGAAGGAATATGCATCATAACTTTATGTAGGTTCATATTGCTTGTCATTGTAAATAAATATTATTTCTTTGATAGTGGAAAAATGATGCCAAATACAATATTTTTTAAATCTCACATACCCAAAGGATTAAAACCCTTAAAACGTATTTTATATGTTGCTTACTTGGTTACTCAATGCTTGCATTGATTTAGTAAATATTAGATTTCATCCATATTAGCAATTCTTCTTTAACAATTACATCAATTGTGTTATATAACAAATCTTCTTCACATTATTTGTATTTGAGCTTTATAACAGGGAAAACAAAAGAAATATTGCTAAAAAAGAATATTTTACTGTAATTAATAAATTGTCAACCCTGAAAATAAAGATAAATGAGTTAGTCTTATTGATATTTGGCACAGACATCCTTGTAGCTATAATCTAAAGTGAAATCCTAATTTTATATTTATTGTTTATATATTTATTAGGAAAATATAAGCAAACATTTTTAATGAAATTTACTTTAACATACCCTTTGCTTGAAAAGTTGTTCATATCTGGAAGCATTCGATTTTTCTTTTATCTCAAAATTATTTGAAAATTATTTGAATTCTAAAGGAGAAACTAGTGTTCAATCAATAATAAAATAATCAATTTGCAAAAAAATAGCCTGACACTACACTTTTGTAGAAATAAAACAGACTATATTCATAATTTATTTTCTTCATAAAAAGTGTTTCAATAGTGCCACAAAATGTATGATACTATACAATGTGTTGGGTTTTTTTCCAGCAAGTTTGATTACAGGAGATTATGTCAAACTTCTTGCCATTTTACATAATTAATGTATTTGGTATTCAGTTCATAAACACAGGTCTTACATTTTGTTTATGCTTTATAAAAAGATGTATTATATATATGTATATACATATATTTGTAAATATGTCCTCTATATTTAATAAGACATCATATGGTTAGTTGGATGCACAAGTATTTTACCTATGCCTACTTATTGAAGATTTTTTATATCATATGTGCTACAGGTGTGCACCAATATAAATCAGTATCTGCATGTTCTGCATTTATCAGAGTCCAATTCTATCATTCATTATATATTTAACCCCTTTTAATTAATTCATTCTATGCCCTCCTACTCCATCCTTCTAGTAATCATTACTTTGGTTTTAGAGTCTAAAATTTTATTTTTGTTTTATATAGTACATTTGGTTTGGTTTTTTATGTATTACATATGAGTGGAATCTGTTTTTCCTCCTCTGACTTATTTCACCAAGAACAATATCCTCTCAGTCTATCCATGTTATTGCAAATGGAGGATTTATCCCTTTTTTTTAAATAGATAAGTAGTATTTTTTGTTTATATATTCCATTGTGTTTATACAATGTCTTTATCCAACTATCCATCCATAGGTACTTCGCTTGCTTCCAACTCTTGGCAATTAAAAAATGTTGTAGCAAACATAGTATCATATATGTCTTTAGGTTCTTGTTTTTTTCTGTTTTGGGATAAATACACATAAATAGGATTCCTGAATCAGATGAATTTATAATTTCTGTTTTTCATAATGGATTCAATAATTTATATACAAACCAAGAGTGTGCATTCTTTTCTCCACATTCTCTTCAACATGCATTTGTTCTTGTCTTCTGCATAATAGCCATTCTCACAGGTAAAAATACATGCATATAAATTTATGCAGTTTTAATATAATACAGAAAAGAAATGAAGCGTTTTAGCAATATTCTTAAAATGATAGCATTATTATTATAACAAAAGAGCAAAAGGCACATATTAGTAAGTATATTATCCATTGATATTACTTAATTAAAATCTAATTAATTTGCCCTATAGTTGGATTTAGAATTTATGTGGCTTCAAAGCGAGTTTATTTTGTAACTAAAACAGAGATTCCATTTTTGCTCATTTTTAAGTTTGATTATCTTTGTTTCTTAAGGCTCCTACAAATTCTAAATGGTTCATATATGGCATAGTAAAAATTACTTCTTTTTTCAATGCAATATATATGCAATATACTGACTGAAACATACATCCACAGTAGCTAATTAGAAAATGCTTTTGAAAGAATTAATTTATTTTTCCTTGCTGTTTGCCTAAAGACAGAAAAAACTTGTGGATAGATGAAAAGAATGATTGTAGTTTTTTCACATGTGTGAGTTATGGTAATCTTTACAGTATGTTGGAATAAAAGATAGCCAATGTTTACAAAGTCATTGTAAACATTTAGAAAATGTCATTGAATGTTTCACCTCATATACTATATCTCAGGTAGTTTTAAAGTTAATATATCTGCAATAATCTAAGTGATATGACTTACCATCATGGAATTTTTATAATTTATCTCAATTAATAAATAGCATCTGATACAAAGGCATATTTTATTTTGCTTTTATTACTGATAAAATCTAATTTTATACCACATTCAGGTATTTATATTATAGTGTAATTAGTTATGTAATTGTCTTCTAACATGTGCCATTATTCAAATGGTCTTTTCAAATAAATGTTACTATAATTAAAATAATTGGTAGTGAATTTCAAGCTTCCAATATCCTGAAATAAAAATTCATATAACATATTTATAATGAAACATAAATTTGCAATTTTGAAGTTGAAAATTGTGAAACAGAAGACAATATAGTTGCTTATTTAATGTTTCAATTTTTACCTATCTAAAAATCTTGATATCCTGGAAAAATACCTTATTTATTCATTATATTATTCTACATTATTTTAATAATATTAGTTTAGTATATTAATATTATTATTACCATTAATAATTTTATTGAAACAAGCATTGGCTTATAACACTATTTAGATTTCAGGTGTACAATCTTATAAATCAACATCTGTATATACTATATTATTATGCTCACCACCAAAAGTTGCTTTGCATCCTTCACCATACAACTGATACCTGATATCCACAAAGTTACCTATTCTGATAAACAATGTACACACATCCAAATATGTATTGATAGTATGTAATTCCTTTAGAATAATGAGTAAATATCGCAACTGTTTATTGAGTGCAAAGATACATATTATCTACAGCATACTGGTCCTGGGTTCTGGAGTAATGGTAAGTTCCTAACAGCAGGATTTCTTGTACCTTTTTCTTCTACTCTTCACCGTCAGTCATTTTGTGTCACTTTGATATATAGTTAGTGGACACCACCCTCTATACTGGCCAAGGCTTTTCCAATTAACTCCACAAAAAGAGAGTCAGCTGTAAATACAAGACAATGAGTAAATTATAAAGATGCATGAATTTCAAGCATTTTCCCTAATAGTATATATTATCTTAATCTTGACTTCAGCCACTGCCTTATCTCAGACCACACAAATACACTGGACCTTGTTTTCTTTTTTCATTGCTGTTGTTTATTCTCCCTGTTTTTCAGGAATGTTTGCTTTTCTATTATTGTTGTCAATTATTGGCTGTTGGGGTTACTATTCCTGGAGTCATGTTACCTCAGACTTGCACAGTTTGCCTTGGGTTGATTGGAGCTATGGAGCCTCAAATGTATTCCAACTCAGCATCTTGGCAGAAACTCCTATCACAATACCACAATGGGTTCTTTAGAACATCTGCTGAGATTCTGCTTGAATACCTCCTACAGTAAATTCCTGTGAATTATAATCCAGTTGTCCACTGATTTTTCAAGCCGTCACTTGCATGCAGTTTTCTCAGCATTGCTAATTCCTTGACCATTCTTGCATTGGCTCTTCTACCACCATAGTTCTTTTTTTAATTTATTCACTCTTTTCTTCTTTTTTATTTTATTCTTCCAGGTTTATAATTAAAAAAAACATTTTGGCTGAGTTTTGAGAGAGCTAGATATAAATGAGTAGTTCAATTTGTCCTCTTTAACCTGAAGTAAGCAGTATGTTTTATGTATCGTGAAGGTGACAATGAATTTTATCTTAAAATAAAGGTGTATGCATATCCTAAAGGCAGGAATGAAAATCCAACATATAATACATATTTTAAAATAAAGCCAATAGCAAGATTTAGAAATATTGTGGTACTGAGGTGAGTTTGTTTCTATTGCTCCACTGAATGGAGAAAGTTTATTAATAGTTTTATCATGGATTGCAGTTATTATCTGGTTAACATTAGAAATGATTTTTCATTCAAGAAGCCAAAGTACATAATATTCATTCACACCTTGTTTTGAATCAGTCAAATTAACACTTACTAAATAGAGCACACAGTTCCCAATGGTGAGCTGTTTCAATAACAGATTAAAAGAGAAATTGAAATAGAGAAGCTTATTATTCACACACCCTGGAAGAAGTACACATCTCAAGAGGTCACACAAAGATAGCAAGGCATGCTGTAGGCAGAAAGTGAGATAAAACCTGGGGAATGTGCTTTATTATGTTCTTTGAGTGGAATGCTTTGGCATTCTTGGACTAGGGCTGGATTCGAAAATTTAGATAAAAAAAGTGAAGTTTGGGTAATCTCCTTGGAGAGTTTTATCTAAAGGGAACCTAAAATGAAGACTGAGACACAGAAGAGAGTGTTGATACAAGAGCTAGTGGGAAAGCTTATCATGTGGGCCACTGTGTCAAGAAAGCACTTGCATGAGGAAGCTCATATAAAATTTCTACTGGTCACTTGTCCAAACAAAATGGAAGCTGAAGTAGCAACATCATAGAATAACTTAACAAAATTCTTGACACACCATTAGCAGGAATAAATGGTGACTACTTTTGTATAAGTTATATCCAGAAATTGTCAACCTTTATGCAAATTCACAATAAATATGTGTTTCTGTTTACCTTAGTTATTTCATAATCAGAAATATTTAAATGATATCATACCTACAGAAACATAATCTAATTTTGTGTGATAGTTTACTTAGATTGCACTATAATGAAGGATTTGTGTATATATAGACAATTGCTTATCTGATTTTAAAATAGAATAATTTAAGTGAACAGTCTTTTAGGCATACTTAAAATTGTTTTAGTGGATGAAACCCTGCAATTATTACATGTTTATAGATAATTCATAATATTGGTTTCCTTTGTTGTCTTATTTTTTTCAAGATGTTATATTTATTCAGTTGTATGTAATGATTACTTCTTTATGTATTATTTTATTTCTGAAATTAGATCAGTGGAGGGAAGACAGAATGAAGAATTTCATCCCCATCAGAAAAATCCAATTATAATGGAGTCAGATGGAAAGTTAGTCAGAGATGTCCTAGTTTCTTGATAAAATAAATTTGTTCTTTATACAATATTACAATTTTCCCTAGAGGATTTATCAACAAAGAAAGAGAGCTCTCCTTTTGGGAAGTTGCTATTTAACATTTGTAAGGTCATATTTCCTATCAACTAGCAAGAGATTCCAATAGTAATTGTTTTGTCACTCAAAAAAAGAATGAAATTTCTAAAACTATTTGATAACACCTAGCCACAGAGCTATCCTAGCAAATAAAAGCCATTCCTGTTCAAGTGCAGCAATGCCCCATTACTCAATGACAAATACGCCTTGTATTCAAATGGAAACAAGTTTTTTTTAAAGACACTTCATAATACTTTGTTTTCATTAAAGTGACTATATCATTTTATTTTAGCATTAATTTAATAACTCAAACAATTTGTGAAAAGTGATATCCAAATTAATGTAAATAGCATTCTAATACAAAATAGCATTCTTTAACAAAAATAAGCCATTTCAACTTAAATAATAAAATTAATTCAAACCATTACAATGATAAAAATAAACACAATATACTTATAGATGTTATTATATCAAATCATACTCATACTCTCTAGATTTGTCTAATGGTAGACTAAACTATATTTCTTAAAAAAAGTTTATTTTATCTGAATGACTAAGGACTGTATCAGAGACAGAGTTTATTCTGTGAGAAGAGTGTCTTTAATAAAAGTTAGCCTAATGTTTTGTTATATTAAAATTATATAATTATATAATTATATTCTTTCTTATCCCCCTTTTACAGCACTGAAAAACTAGAGGGGATAAAATATACAAGGTCACAGTAAGAATATCATGGCTCATAATAAAGGAGATACATCCTCCCCAAGTACTCACCACATGCAACTTTGTAAAGCTGATATCTATGAGAAATAATAATCTGTACCGAAAGATGATGAAGAATCAGGGTATTAAAATAAATTATGCAAGATGACCAGAAATATTCATTAAATACAAGTCACTAAATGAGCTGGAGTCAAGAAAAGTGAATAGCTGTAAAAAAAAAAATATATATATATATATATAAATAGAATAGAAAATAACTACTAAATATCTTATAATGCTTTACTTTGAATCCTGACCTGGGAATGATAATAAAATGTTTAGATACCTATCTCTATCTTTAGATATCTATCTATATCTTTATCACATGATCATCTTAAGCATCAATCCCAAAGAGTGTATGCTACCAGGTTAAATATAAGAAATTACAGCATAAAAATTAAAAGTGACTTTCAAAAGTTGCAAATTAGTAATTATTATGTCTAGTATTAACTTTTGTTTTTAGTCTGAGTCCAAAAACAAAGCTTACTCTGTGCAGAATCTTTGTTTCCCCCAATGTGTCTTCTGGTACTAGTAAGGATAAGGGGCTATTGAAGATGTAATAAAATTAGTTTCATGCAGACATTATGTAGATTAAATCATTTTTTTCAAGATTATTTGACCCTACGTCCCCAACATCAAGAAGGAAAGGGCACTTCTCTGTCACACTGACCCTCCATATGAGCAGTCATGGCAATATGGTGAGTAGAATTTATTTTCCCACCTCTGGATGGTAAGCTAATCTATGTGATTTATATTGTTCCATAAGATGCTAAAAGATGTCAAGCCATAAGAGGTTTGAAATGTATTTTCCATTTGATCTTTTTCTCTTGGACATCTGTCATTGCAAAGAAAAGAAATGACCCTGACAACAATTCGGTTGAAGGAGGATAAGATACATGAAGCAGATATAAAGTTTGGATCCACGTCAAAGTGAGTTGAACCATTACTTTTCAGCCTTCAGCCAATTTGAAGACAAATAAATCAAATAAATGCTAATTATTCCAACCAGTGATGTTTTAAAATTGGTGGTTAAGTAGAATTTTTTTGGTAATAGCTGACAGACACCGTGATCAGCACATATCTCAACTATAGAATCTCTACTTTCATATTTGCATATATTAGATTTCTCCTTCCAAAATTTCTTCAAATGCTTGCTGCTTGTTAAAAATATAAAATATAAAATATATACCATTCTTACATTCATTAATAGTCATGAATATGCTATCTTTATCACATCACGGCATATTTTAATTTTAATCTATATTTTTATATATGCTGTAAAAGCTATATATAACTGATTGATTCATAATCAATGCAAGTGTTCCATATATTTAACAATCCATCCTCTTGAATCTGTAATTTCACTAAATTATGCAAAAAAATGGATTTTTAGTGTGTCAAGGTAAAATTTGCTTTATTTCCTCCTTAAAAAATAATTAGAGGTAATGTAAGGTAAATTAAGTATGCAAACATATTCTATAGTCATTGGTCATAATATACATTATTGTTAACACAAAGGATCTCCACAATCTAACATAGCTGAGTTTGCGAAGATCTCATATAGCTAGAGATACTAAACTCTTAGTTTTAGTACATACACACTACATTCTTAGTTTTACTAATATGAACAGATATTTCAAAAGTGAAAATTATTCACAAACTGTACTACCTCTTAAATTTTGAAAAACGTTTCTTTCACGCAAGTGCAGAATTACAATACTTCGACATCAAATAATTGTTGAATATGATGTAAATGAGTCATTCCTCAGAATAACCAACTATCACTATAATATATTCAAGTATTTAAAAAAATACCATAGATAGCTCCAAAATCTGACTCTTAGTACAAAGTAAAAAAACTTTTTATTAAATTCTATATAACTGAATATTCAGGTTTTGTAGGTCATAATATCTCTGCCAGCAAAACACTTATCTGTCTCTATAGTAGTTAAAACAGCCACAGTCAACTGAATATAAATGGACATTAAGTCAATAAAACTAGTTTTACCAAATAAGGTTGGATTGAGCTTTTGGGTCAATGCTCGGCACTCCTAATTTGTCTAGTCACTACTGATAATGATTCTTACTGCATAAATTATATTGGTAACCCATAATACTAAGCACTAAACATTTTAAACTTTGTTCCCTTGAGGCAATTTCACTTTGGGGGAACTATAAAAAGCAATTCAAGCTCATTAAAGAAAAAAATAAAAAGTGATAAAAGAGAAAGTCAAATCATGTATGGTACCATAGCTACATATAATATTTGTCATTTTATTTTGCAATATGTGAAGCCAAAACAAATTCTTTCTTTTTTGCACTTGTGACACATGAAAGGGAGTCAAAGGAATAAAAGTTTATTGTGAAAAGAAGTGCTATTTATATAAAAATTAAATCATTGTACAGACTGTACTTAAGATTGCACGCAATTATTTTGCTAGGATGTTGCTGAGCTAATATTAAGTAGTTGATAAAAGTGAAAAGATCACAACAAGTCCTCTCTTTAATCTTGAATTTAAAGCTTTGGTAACTCAAAAACAGTGACAGCAGGGCAGTAACGCTGCTTTTACATAGGAAAGAGATCACATTCCATCTTCCTATTGATGAGAAATTTATAACTTCTGGTGTATTTGGCTAGCAGACAGGAATTGAACAGCATGGACCTGGTAGAGAGAATTGAATGCTTCAGGATACTTATTATGCCAAGCAAATGGAACAATTTACAGATTGGGCACAGTGCAAAGTGTTGTTATTCTGGGCAAGAGCAACATCTATCATTTCATACAGAAATAGAACACTCGGTTCAGTGTGTTCATCCAGTCTTGGCACTCAATTCCCAAGATAAATCTTAACCCAGAACAAGTCAGTGATAGGATACAGCAGCAAGCATACAAGAAGCTTTATAATGCAACAATTAATTAATTAATCTAGGTACTCAGAAATAGGTCCATAATAAAGAAGGTACACACAGAAAAAAAAAACTGAAAATGCTAATATTTCCTATTTTGTAATGACTCATCTGCATACAGTAAGATAATAAATTTATACATTCTATAAATATAGTATTGAAAATTGCATTTAATTTGGCTTAGATGGCTAAAGTCGACTATCATCCACTTGTGGATTATAAAAAAATAGCTCACTTGACTTATATGTTCCCAAAAGATGCACTTTCTTTGTCCTGCAAACTTTGCTAACACAATTGACAAAGCTACTCTTGAGTTGTTTTATAATGAATTGCTTACATGTCTCTGTCTCTTGGTAAAATAAAAGCTACTTGAAGATACAAATTATGTGTGTTGAATTTGTATTCCTAATACCATAACTAGCATATATTCAGTGCTCAAAAAAGCAATTGTTATATAATTTCAATTGAATATTACTTTTTGTTATTGTTTGAAGGATGCTACAATGATACTTCTGGAAAGCGCTCTTTATCTTACCTTTCTGATTCATAGTGGATTTCAAAGGTTTACTACTTTTGGGGTTTCCAATTTAAAGAGGCCCTGGCAAACGCTGTAAATTGTAACATTTTCTATTGGGAAATAGAAGTAAAATATCAAAACTATTCTAGGCATTCAGATGCACAGACTATGAGTTTACAAGATTAAAAAAGAATTCTCACGATCTAATGATATTTAAATTTAGTAAAAAATCATACCAGGCTTTTCAATCAAGTCAACATAGTATTTTATTGTATGACGTTAAATGTACTAGGAAAAAATAAAAACAGAACAAAAACATTGAGAATCACAATGTTATAGATTTGGGTAAACAGTTACCTGAAATGGATGCCTGAATCACAAATTCACCAAGAGACCACACTATATACTAATGTAATAATACTAGATATTATTTGTGTTGACTTTAATGTCCATTCTAGTTAATAAAAGTGCTAAAAAAATTTTTTGTTAATTGCATAAACATCACTGTTGTTTTGTGTTAAGCTTAAGCATATATAGATTGAGTAAGTAAGAAGAGTGGCTTACACTATGTGTGGGTATTCATATAGTCAGACTTGGTTGTGGTATCGTTTAAAATAAGCCTCTAGTAGAGGAGCTGGATAAACATTTTCCCCCAAAAAGAAATGCAAATAGTTAACAGATAGCTGAAAAGATACTCAGCATTACTAACCATTAGTCGTATGCCAATCAAATTAGAATGACAAATCACTTAATTAGTTAGAATAACTGTTATCAAGAAGATAAGAAATAAGTGAAATAAGTCAGGAAAAAAAACCAAAAAATTGTATGATTTCACTTTTATGTGATATATAGAGAAACCAACCAACCAAATGAACTAAATCAAATAAAAATAGATTGTTAGTCTATAAAATCAATTTCGTGGTTACCAGAAGAGGAGGAGGAGAGTGGACAAATAACGTAAATGGGGTAAATTACCTACCTTTGGCAATAGAAATAGACTTTGATGACTATGTAATGTAAAATTATAAGACAGAGCAAGATAACTACTGTATGATCTCATTTATAAGTGAAACAGGGAGGGAGGAAATAGTGAAATGTTGACCAAACAGTACAAACTTCAGGATATAAAATGAATAAGTTCTGGGAAAGTAATGTACAGCACGAGGACTATAGTTAGTAATAGAAAGCTGCTGAGAGTAAATAGTAAATGTTGACAACACATATAAAAGAAAAGGTAACTATGGGAGGTGATAACTGTGTCAGTTGACATCTTGCACTAACTATGCTACAATATAATTGTATCAAATCACCTATAACATGCACAATGTGATATGTCAATTAGATCTCAAGTTCAATGGGGGAAGGGAGAAGTCAGCAGGCGATTGGAATACAGAGCAAATGAGCAATACCATAAAAGAATTTCAGTATTTTTTTTTGTTTCTAACTTTCCATGTTCACTGAGTGACCTTAAGTTTTTCATAATCAATGTACACAAAAATATGTAAGTAAATAAGTTACATAAAATAATAAATTCATAATGTGTTAGAAATTTAATGCAAAAAAATCACAATATCTTTTTTGAAACACAGAAAACACATTTTTTTGACTATTCTATGTTTTTTTAGTAATTCTCTTCATACACAAACACACACACACACACACACACGCACACATACATGTGAAATAGGTATGGACCAGAAGTAATAAAGTATGTAAAGCGATAAAGTAATAAAGTGTGATTCTTCTATTCATCAATTTTTATGTATATAAACTTGGATATATTATACTATTTAATAATCCTGAACCTGTGATGACTTACTGTAAAAAATAAAAGAAATACTGCATACTTTTAAATTTAACATTACGCCCCAACAAAGAAGGCATCTACCAGCAAAATCACGTGGGTCATTGTCACAAAGTAAGCTATGACTCTAAAAATTCAGAAAATATTTTAGTGTAAAGTTGTAAAGCATTTGGAGAGAATGACATTAAAAATAAGTTAAACTGCTAAAATAATAGTGAATATCAGAAGCGTATTCAAATGATAAAAAAAATGAGAAGACTGCAAATACTTTCGATCTGAGGTAGAGGGCAAACTAATGGGAATATGCACTCAAATCTAAAAGTTACAACAGTGAAGAGGAACTGATTCTGTGAATAGGTAAAGGATTTGTTCGTGCATTTTGATACCAAATTTAGAATTATTCATTAGAAATAACACAACTGAAAAATTTTAGCTTATTGAATGCCATGTCAAATATGTATATTTTATGAACTGGTTCTTATTTTCAAATAATTACAACCTATATAGTTGAGACTTTCACTGGCATTAACTTAAATAAATATAACACATTTTTGTATTGATCATTGCTGGGAGGTTGTAAGTGTGAATATGATAGATTTGTATAATCAAATATGAAGGGTAGATAATTTTGTTTCGGTTAGTCCATGTGAAAAAAAAAAAGAGAGAAAAAAAACCGAGCAGCTTTTATACTGTGATTTCAGATAGCCACTGAACATCCTCCATCACTTAATGTATTCTCATTGCTTCTGGCCCAGTTCTGTCATTGACTTGAAAGACTTTTCATATAAATGACACTAATGCTCTTTCACACTGAGTGCTGGCAGCTCACATAGGAATTTCATCTGGAAAGTTTTTATCAACTTCTGGTTTGTTTTATTTGAGAACTGCAAGTTCACTGTGAGTTATCTTTAAGGTCTGGAAGGAATAAATCAAATTGATCACTGCTGGAATAAAAATTGAAAGAAAAAAGTATTTTGAATCATTTATAGCTTTCCTCATTCCATATTTTAATATTTAATACAAAGTTATAAAATAAATATTTAAATTAGTGATTTTAATATAGTGCTTTTGAGTGAGTCACCCACACACATGATGATATGCAATGTCCATCTAGTAAGAGGAATCAGAAAAGAATGTATAATAGCACAATAAAGAGGTATCAATATTATTTTTTCCAAGAGTCAATAGTTAGTGAGTTGTTATTGCTGTTTTATCTCTTTGGAAATAATTGTATAAGCCTAGTCAAGAAAAGATTTGAATATTTATGTTCTTCTTTTCAACTGAAAGTTATTTTCCGTAATATTTTTAAACTTTGTACTATTTATATACACATGCGCTATTTATATATATATACTTATAAATTCTAACTTCTAACTCTTCTATATTTAATTTTGTGGCATGTCAACCATAAGGTTATACCATGATCTCATTATAAAGGTGTCCCACAAGACTATAGATTGTTACCAGCTGTGCTTTAAGCATGAGGGTGCTGACTCCCACTCAAATATTATTTAAGTGTCTTCTTTTTCATTCTTAGTAAAATTGGAAATCTAGTTTGTAAGTCAAAGTGTTTCTGAAATTCTTTGGAAAGATGTCCAAATCAACCTTAGTTAATTACCCAAAACTTATTCTATTATAAGTCACATTCTCAAGAAGCTGAAGGTTAAGTAGATTGTTTTAAAATCTTATGAGTCATCATTACACCAGTCTTTTTAATTATCACACCTAGAGGGTAACATTCCAAATTGCAGCTAGAGAACTAGTTTTATATTACCATCTAATAAACCCATAATACAATTGAACAAGCTTATTTCAGCTCTATGGAACTTCCATCTATCCTGATCATCCACAATCATCTTCATTACAGAAGTTAATTACAGACTGTCATCCATGATGACAAACATATGCATATATAGGCTGGTTTGTTGTTTGTTCGTTACCCTCTTAACCAGTGAACTCTGTTCACTTAGCTCATTCTGAAACCAACAGTTAGCAAACTCCAATCAGTATAATCATTATTTACGTGTAGCCGAACTGGTTATAATGACTGCAATCACTATCTTTGTTTAACTACAAAATTATTATATTTTTTATTTTAGCCCGGAATATAGTAAACATTGCCAAACTCTTTTAACCTTACTTTATGTTTTTGAAAATCTTACTTTTATGTGTTTTTGAAAGCTTGTAGGCTTCTCAAATTATAAAACTGACAGACATCTCATAAATAAGAAAGATAGTAACTGATAAGAACGTATGCTATTCTTAAAAGAATGTGAAGATTTTCCTCCAGACAAAGCACTTATGGGCATCTTGACTGGTCTAAACCACAACAAAACCCTTTCAATTCCCTTCAGCTCCCTGGAACAAAAATCGCTATCTAGGAAACAAAGTTCCAGACCAGACACTAAAGTGAGAGACCCCCTCAACCAAGAAGAGCTTGCCCTGAGGCTTACTTTACCAGACATGGAAAAAACTAATTACATTGGTCCAACAAATCTGTTATTGCTGTTGTTATTCTCCTCTATTCCCTAGTTCTTTAACTTCTTACTCCAGCCCTCAATGGACTGGAGGGGTCAATCTTAGATTTTGACTCTGCTGTCTCATTACCTGTTGGCACCAAATAAGGATTTTTTTCCCTCAAAACCTGGCACCACAGTATTGGCTCTAATATGCAGTGGGTAGAAGTCCATTATTTAGTATCAATCCCATCATGGTCACGGGATAAATCTTGTCATCAAATCAATAAAACTATCCATAATAATGTATTTTTTTTTAATGTTGAAAGAAACAGTTTAACATTTCTCTCAAAATGTTTAATACGAACCATTCAGAAAACATTACTAGGTCTTGGGAAAAACGATGCCTGCAACCCTAGTGATGCACCATAATGGTTTCTGAACAAAGACTAAAATAGTTACTTCTAGGGAACATCCAATTAACAGTGTCTATTATTTTAGTAAATCAATTTTGACAAAATAGCCTTGTGCCCTCTTCCATTACCTTCCTTTTTTTTTTTTTCTGTAAAATCCCTTTGTGACCCTAATCTGAGGGCACACTTCCTCAGAGGCAACTAAGAGTCTTTATACCTACATTTGCAATCCTCGAATTTGACCATTAATAAACTGATTTATTATTCTCATTTTTCTTTAGGTTGACAGAAATATCTCACCCTTTTCATGCTATTTTAGGTCACTATATCAAGTACTGATAATGTGGGAGAAAAAGGCCTGCTCACCTCTTCCAGCAGCCATGAAGCAAAGTTATAAAAACAGCCTGTAACCTGAGCTTGCTGGAATGTTGCCAGCAGACAAATAACATCCCATGCTTGAAACCCCCTGCCCCAATTTACATCCCTCTCTTGCGCATTTGCTCTAGCCTATATGTGTTCTAACCAGAAGACTGTGCTCAGCTCTTTGTGGAAGAATCCCAACTGAGACCATGTGCCTAATAAATCTGCCTAAAATACTTCCAAAAGAGTGCCCACTTTGTTTATCCCAAAGAGCCATAACAATAAAGGCTACTTATTTAAAAGTAACCCTATATCTTAAAACAGAAGCACAATATGTTTATTGATTCCAATAATTTTTCCACTACTATAAATTGAAACTTGTTTTTTCCTCTATGCCCAGACTAAAGTATGTGCCTTACAACAATAGTTACATAAGTTCAAATCATCTGAAATGCTAGTCATCCTTTTTCCTCACTAATGAAATCAGTTTTAGGTAAACCCTTCGATATGTTTTCTATGGTAGCCATAGAAACGTGAAAACAATTGAACATGTTATAATCTAAATTCTTAATTTCACACTTTAATTTGGACTGTGTATTCTCTTTTGACATCATTTTCCTCTAAAAGTTGATGGGAGGGGAGTTAATACACTATGAATATTTTCATTTATCTTCATAGACCAAATTTCAAAGAGTTGCACTTGAATAAACTTAGCTAAACTTGGTTTAACTTGAGTAAAAAGTATTGTTTGGAAATGACTTATAGACTTAGACATGGCCCCCAACAAACCAGTTATTTATATTACATTTAAGTGAAACTAGAGAACTTTCTACTCCTGCTGTTCCAAGATTCATTGATTCATTTTCATTGCAAAATCAAGTTACTGCTGTTGGTAACCTCTTCCTCTGTATGCTGTGGATTAATTTCATTTCATGCCAGCAAGTGAAAAACAAGTATTTCACACCTAACCAGTAAGATAAACTAATGCCAGATTCCCAATTTAATTTTCTTTCTCTCTTTTCCCAATTTTAATTATCTTTTTCTCTTTGGTATCAAATACTGATATCAAATACAGTATCAATGTTGTCCTAGCTGGAAACTTACTTCACTTGAGGTATTTTAAGTAGTAAGAAAATTAGATAATCATATGCAATCATTAGAAAGCAAATTAGAGAATTAATTTACAATCATTGTAAAATTGATAAAAGCATTAAAGGAGGAAAACTAGGCATTTGGATAGTGCCTAAATTTTTTGGGTATCCAAAACCAGTGTCAAACCCATGGGTAGCAATGAAGTACATGGTTCATAGGAATTCAATCAGAGACTAAATGCTATATCTTGTTTAGAAATTATAATGTACCTTCCAATATCTGGAGGCGGACAACGATATCTTCTCTCAAATTTGCCTCACATTTCTTAATCAAACCTGAAGCTCTGTTTGCAAAGGATTCTGAGAATCCTTTCTCCAGTTGTTGGCCATTTCTTCCTTGGTGAAGGGAAATGTTTACGATAAAGAGAGACACAGTTCAGCACAAACTCATTTTTTTTTTTTTGACAAACAGCATTCTGTTAGTTATTTGCCTATGAGATAGCTTATGCACTCAGCTTTCTCTTATTTTTTTTTCTCTCTTTTCTTCTTTCTGTTTGCTAAAAGGATTACAGAGTCAATATGTCTAATACCCAATGAAGTACACAAAAGTATGATTGAGTTTAAAAAATCTCAGGATGTGCTGTATCTTTGAGGAAACTTCATCTGTTGCTTATCCATGAAATACAATAATTGAACCTTCTCTCTCCACTTCTTTTACATGCCATGTGGCTGTTAATGCTTTTTATAGTCATGCCTTATAAATTGTGATTTACAGATTAAAATGTTCTTTTAGTTTTATCCAAAACATAACGTATATCATTGTATTTTTGTTCTCATGTCGGGTGGGGGGCAGTGTAATGCCTGAGAAAAATAATACAGAAATGCAAACTTTCAGTGTGCTAGGTGGAAATCTGCTTTCATCCCTTTGTTTAACAGCAATTGATACTCCTCTGAGTACTGTTTTACACCCAATATAGAAATTCAATTGGAATTTGCTTGTATCCTGTACTAAATGTGAACTTTTCCAAAAATTCTATTTGCTACTGCTCATTGTTTATATTATATATGAAATATGTCTTTCTGTTTTAAAGTTTAACTTAACATTTGCTTAACTTAGATCTCACTGGAAATATAATCGTGGATCTTCTTTTGGTAGTACACTTCAGGAAACTAGGTCTGACTTGCTCCTTGTTTATGACACTCTGAATTGGGTAGGGGATATAGTTTGTACATTTTCTTAGAAATAATTGTTTTTAATTATTAATGATTGTTTTCAGCAACTTTCTTCCATCTAGACATGCGAACTTTCTTATCAGCACTTTTACTTACCTTAATTTGAGTGCAAACTTACCAGTATTTGAGGAGAATCACATAAGCATTTTCATAACTTGTTTTTGTTCATTTCCATAACTTTTTAGGGAATGGTTGACCGCTTGCTCCCCCCTCCCCTAGTTTTTCAATTCTCTATATTTGCAGTCATTTTGAATTCTATAAACTTCCCATCTTCTTGATTTTTATTCATTCTGTTTTCTTCCCTAACTCTTCATGTACTTTTTGCTTTAATTCTGAATATTATCAGTATATCCATCCTTCTCAGCTCATTCCCTAACTTCAGTCAATATCACTTTAAAAATATTTAGGTATGTATTAGCTATTTGTCTTAAAAAAGTTTTCTGCAAAGAAATCTTTAAGAGTCATCTGGTAACTACCAGGCTAGAACTAAGTAGGGAGAACAGGAATTCCCTCCTTTCTAAGAGCATGTTAATTACAGTTCTGTTTTTCTAACCCTCCTTTGTACAGAACTTCCAACATTCTTTTAACAGTTCAATTATTCTTTTTATTCTGATATCTCATGTGGCTGTGGGCACATAATTCAATGTGTCGTTTTTCTCAGGACAAATTTAATTCCTTTTTTATTCAGACAGTCATTGCTGTTACATCAATCAGGGCCTTCAATTAAGGCTCCAAATCCATATTTTCATATCTGAGATCATTGTTTATGTGAAATCTTGTTTTAATATAATTTGATGAGTTAATTTAAAAATCTTCTATTATAATAAATAACTGTTATAGGAAGATGAAAATAATGTTTTCTAAACCAACAAGATAAAATTACTATATCATTTTTTAATTCCTTCTCAAAAGAAACAACATTTCCTATAACCAGAGAAGATTAGAAGCCTTTGTATAGTAAATTCTGTATTCTATTTGATTTTGATATATTTGTGTCTCACATGCCACAGAAGAGTTATTTTTATGACACTGTCTTTCAGATGTCAATATGTAACACTACAATTGTAAGCTTCCAGTTTTGATACCACTTATTTTTGCTTTGTTCCAGCCTTAGTCGCTTCCTCAAGAAATATTAATTCCTTTTCAGGCTGTATTATCTAGAAGGTTAAAGACTGATTATCAAGACCACAATATCCAGTAACATTTTGCCATTGTCATGTTTCCTATTAATTTATTTATACGACCACAGTCCCCTGAAAAAACATTCAACTCCATAGTTACTACAATATTGTAATATCCTCTGGGCTATGAAATAGGCATGCTCACAACTTGTTGAATATGATCTTCCATTAGTCATTATTTGATTAGTATCTTCAAATAGCACTCCATATTTTCTTCAAGCTACCTTTCTGCCATGGAGAGTCTCAAGGGACTTAGATCCTTCCATTGTTAATATTTGAGTTAACAGTTTTTGTTTTCCCCATAATGAAGAACTTTCAGGGATTTTATTTCATCTGTTTTCAATAGGGCCAGAGCAGCTATTATCAACTCCACAGCATGTTTCTACATGTGCTAATAAAACCATCATACATATTATTGACATTAAATCTTGTCACATTAGTACTATTTAATAGCATGGCCTGAAAAAAAAATATTTCATGTACATCATCAGATTCTCAACTGTGTATATTCCTCAAATATATATATATATCTGTTTAAAGAAGCCATCATAACTGCTCATAAATGTCCTTTGTGTTAGCTTTCATGGGAAGTTATCTATGTCATAACCTATTTCCCTTGAAACCATCAAAGTATTCTTTTTTAACTGTCTTTAAATAAATTCCATTCACCTTTATATTTGACATATTCAAAGAAAGTTTCTAAGCTGTGACCTGAAAAATTTTGACTAATATTTCTCAATATTTGGAGAGATAAAGTTCAATCTACTTTCTTCTTACACAGGAACCTGTCTTAATGTACAATCGTGATTGTTGAAAACACAGAATTTTGTAAATCTACCATCTAGCATGTAATACCTTGCTGTATTTATTGGTAGCACTTCTCTCAGCGTCAGAGGAGCAAAACATAACAAAAAAAATTCAGAAACAAAAGTTAGAAAGCTAAACACAGCGTGCCAACTAGAAAAAAACAAGCAATGACAGTCAAAATCCATAAATTGAATCATCACAGTGTACTGTATCATTATTTTTCTCTGAATTATTTATATGGAGTCTTTAGGGAGTATGCATATAATAGAAGGAAACTAATACCCAATATTTTTCCAAGGAAACAAGTTTTTGTATTTCTCATAATTCACACTTTTGGGTAGGTATAAGAGGTGAAAAAGTGAAGAATATGTTCCGTTTGTCTTGATATGTTCAGCGGAACTAACATGTTTGCACCCTTACCTAAATTGATAACCATTGATGGGTACTTTTTTTCATTAACTATGATCTCATACTGTTTCCATTTATTATCTGTTTTAATTATGGAGTGATACTTTTCTCATGATTTTATGCTTTATTTTCCTAAGTTTCTTAGAGTGCATTTATTTTGTTTTTCTAAATTTTGAAAATGTTTCACCATGATATGTTATTTTTATTTATTTCCCTATCTCTTCCCCTTTGGGAATGACAGTTACCTATATATTAGGCTGCTTAAAGCAGTTCCACAGTTTATGGAGTTTCTCTCTATTTTTTTTTTAATTTTCATCTTCTTTTTGTGTTATATTTTATGTAGTTTCTATTGCTTTGTTTCAGGTTCATTAAATTTTCACTTCCATTAATTCCATCTAGCATTTTTTTTTTTAATATCAGACATTGTCATAGTTTGGAGTTCTGTTGGATTGTTTCATTTTTTTTCCAATAATTTTTAAAAAGTTATTGATTTATTAATTTTCAATACTGTATTATATTCAAGAAAATAGATTCACATCTAGACAAGGTATGTCTCACAACATACACACCACCAGACTTCTAGTGTCAGTCAGCACTATCATAGTTAATCTTTAGACCCCCGGTTTCCTTTCTCCTTCCTAGTATTATAACTTGATAACCACAGTCTTATATCAGAGTCCATAGAGTTTTGTTGTAATTTGTTAGTCCATTCTTCTTGTTCCTTTTTGCTCACAAATAAGTTAACCCTCTGGTATTTTTCTTTTTCTTTTTGGCTTATTAAATTTGGTATAATCATCTAGACGGTTGCAAAAGACAATTTCATTCCTTTTAATAGCTTAGTAAAATTCCATTGAGTATACAAACCACATCTTTATCTAGTCATCTGTTGATGGGCACATAGGTTAACTCCATGTGTTGGCCATCGCAAACTGTGCTATTTGATCATGAGGTGTAAATATATTTTCAGAGTGCTTTATTGTATTCTTTGGATATATACCTAGGAGTGAGATTACTGGATCAAAAGGTGATTTCACTTTTTTTTTTAGGTATCTCCATATTGTTTTACATAGAGGTTGTATTCCCACCAATGGTGTAAGCGAGTTTGCCAGCACCTGTTTCTAGTCTTTTTGATATAGGCCATTCTCGGAGATCTGAAAGAATCTCTCACTGTGATTTTAATAAAAAGTGTAGAGTATCTTTTTTCCATGTGTATGCAGACTGTGTACCTTCTCTAGGCAAGTGTTTATTTGTTGAGTAGGTTATTTGCACTTTTGTTGTGGATGTATAAGAACTCTATATATTTTGGAGATTAACCCTTTGTCTGACTATGATTTGCAAGTGTCTTCTCCTGATCATTATGACACCAGCAGAAATACGAAGCAGAAGAAGAATTTTCATTCACATATAATATGTATATATATATATACATATATATATATTTATATATAAAATTTTAGTTGTACATCTTGGTTGTTTCTGTCAGCACCAGAATGCAAACCTACGTAGACTGCACCAGCGTAAGTTGGTGGATCTAATTGATCCTCAACCAGGATGCCCCTGTCTTTTCACTTTAGTGGCGTTTTGTTTTGTTTGCTCTACTATACTGTCTTTTATAGTTTGATGTAGTCTTATCTGTTTAATTTTGTTTTTTGTCCTGTGTCATTGTTGTCAATTCCCCAAATAGCAATTTAAGGTATATTGTTTATAATTTTTATATTTATTTCATGGTTTCAGGTCTTACATTCAAATATTTAATCCATTTGGAATTGATTTTTATGTATGGTGCTAATGAGTGATCTGTTTTCGTTATTTTCACATACTATCCATATTTTCTAACACCATTAATTGCAGAAATTTTATTTTTTTCCATTGTATGCTCCTGACTCCTTTGTCTTATATTAACTGCCCATTTATATATCATTTTATTTCTAGAAACTCCACTTTATTCCATTTGGTCTGTGTGTCTGTTTTTATTTTAATATCATACTTTTTTAATGAAAAAATAATTTGAAATCAGGGAACACAATTTTTCTATTTTTCTTCTTTTCTGAGGCTAGCTTTGGTTATTCAAAATATCTTGTTTTCTCACACAAATTTTAGTACTGTATGTTTTCTTTCCTTAAAATATTAGTGGAATTTTGGTAGAGATTGTATTGAATATGCTTATTACAGATGATCATTTTTAGTATGTTTATTCTTAATATTCATGAATATCCATGATCTTTCTATCTCTTCATATCTTCTATTTATCCTAACAATGTCTTGTAATTTTCAGCGTACAGGTCTTGCACCTACCTTATTAAGTTTATTCCCAGGTATTCTATTCTCTTTGACACAATTGTGAATGGAATTGTTTTCTTAATTTCTTTTTTCTCTAGTTTGTCATTGTTTGTGCATAAAAATTCCACAGACTTCTGTATATTGATTTTATATTCTGTCATTTTATATATTTCTCAATAGTTTCTGCAGTTTTATAGTGGAGTCTTCAGGTTTTTTTTCTTAAGCATAATGCCATGTGATCTGCAAATAGTGATAGATTTATTTGCTGTTTTCCAGTTTGCATTCTTTAATAATTTTTTCTTGCTTAACTGCTCTAAGACTTTAGAATTATATTTAACAGTAGGGGTGAGAGTGGACATTCTTGTCTTCATTGAGATTTGGGGAAATGCTTCAGATTTTTCACTATTAAGTATGAGTTAGTTGTGGTTTTGTCGTATATAACCCTTATTACGTTAAGATATCTTCCTTCTTTTCTCATTTTAGCAGATGTTTTTATAATAAATGGGTGTTGATTCTTATCAAATGCTTTTCACTCAGCTATTGATTTGATGATACAATCTTGTTTTTTTTCTCTTCTGGGAATCTATGACTTACTTGAATCCTTGCATTTTGGACAAATACCTCTTAATTAAGATATATAATTATTTAATGCATTTTTAATTCTACTTGCCATACATTTTGTTCAGGATTTTTGAACCTGTGCTCACCAGTTGTATGTATGTATGTATATATGTATGTACACATGTACATGTATAACACCAATACCATATATCTATATATATAATTTATTTTGTTTCTGTGCAACACAATCTTTCTTTACATGTTGAAAATATATGTGATACAGTTAGAGTCATTGTCTATATATTTTTGAATAATTCCAATTTGTGTCAGCCCTGGAAAATTGCTATTATCCTTATTATGGGCTGTATTTTCCTCAATTTTTATTTACCTGCTCACTTCGCTAGGGACCAAATATTGTGAATAGTACCTTACTGGGTGCTGAATATTTTTGTATTGCCGTAAATATTCTTCATCTTTGTTCTGCCATGCACTTTAAGCAATAGGAAAACAGTTATTTCTTCCTCTCTCATTGGGCTTGCTATTAAGCTTTGCTAGGCAGTATCAGAGAAGGATTTATTCTAGACTAGGTCTAAATATTCTATCAATATACCTTGACTGACAAGGCATTTTACTTAGACTGCAAGAATCAGTACTGTTCTTAATCATTTAAAAATGTCAGGTAACGTTTCTTTGATCATTGGTATTCTTCTCTTGGTCTTCGTTTTTTGTCAAATGAGTGTATGATAGATAGGTTCTCTTCTGACTTCTTGGTGGTGACCATTATTCAGATTTGTCTCTCTCTGTGTACAAATTTCTCCTCTTTATTAATCTTCCTAGTGACCTTTAACCATCAAGACATCCCAAACTCTCAACTCTGTCTCCTCATCTGGGACTCTACTGAGTTCCCCATCGTTTCCTCCTTTGTGTGCTTTGGACAGGAAAGTGCCTTAAAAGGCACTAGGCTCTGTCCTATTAGAATTTACCTTGTTTTTTTTCCCTGCCTTTCTTTCACCAAAAAACAATGTCATGGAAGCAGCAATATATCTTGTCCAGGTTTTTATTTGTTTTGACCAAAAAGTCAATAAATCTCTCTGGTTACATCTTGACCTGAAATGGTTCTCTTAATTCCTTTAAACCAATCTTCTAATATCTATGATACATAATGTTTATGCTTCACTATTTTCTCAATAAATTTTTAACATAACTGTAGCAAAAATAAACATGATTTAAAATTATCATTGATGCAATTTTTGGAATTAAATAGAATTCTGCAAGGGCTGATAAATAATGATTTCATTTCCATTTCAAAAAGAAACACCTCTTAGTATAACCAAATTGTAAAAAGACAAGCTTACGCTGACAAAGATGTTTTACACAGGCCATCATTTCTTATCATCAGAATTAAATGAGCACAGTTGGTATATGGCAAAGTTATTCTCTAATTTATCAGTTTTTCAACAGGAATATCATGAAGAGAATACTGAAAGGAAATGTTCATGCAAAGTTATTTTGTAAACAATTGAATAAATTATTACCTTCAGTCTTCAAATTTATGATCCCAGATGTACTAAATCAGTATCTTCATTGGCTAAGTAATGTAAGCTATTATTTGGAACAGCATTATATATTGAGTATACAGTAAGCATTAAAGGATAAAGAAGAGAATCACAGCTTTAATTTGCATTGTATTTTTGTAGATGCAGATATTAAGTAACACATTATAAAAACTGTCATGCAAGTTGCTTGAGGTTCAACAAGTTTGCTGGTACTAACATCAACTATATAATTAAAAAGATTAACTTTAGCATCTTTTTGAAGTTCACCTTTTAGTGTCTATCAGAGGTAAAGTTTAAAATAATATAGAAATATAATGTGGAGACTAGATAAATATGTGGAAATAAACTTGTTTATTGCAATTTGCCTTATAATGGGCTTTATATTTTTATTGAATGAATGTATTATATAAATGTGGCTATATATATAAAATTATCTGTTATGGACTTTAAAAAGGTAATTAAAATAAATTGTATAAGGAATTCTATTGTTATATATATTTGAAATATTTTTTGAAATTTTTCATTTTATTAATGCAATGTAACTTGAAGTTGTTTACACCACTCAAAAATAGCAAAGTAATTGGAAATGTGCTTACATTATACTTTATATTTGACACTGTGCTGTTTTACTTTATATACACACACACACACACACACACACATATATATATATATATATATATATGATTTTAACATTATTTTCTAGCTAATGTAGGGTACTCAGCTTTTCACACACAAACATACCTGCACTTACACACCACACTATATTCCATACTTATGGTGTCCCTCTACTTGACTTAAATCATGAAAAAGAGATAAAATATGAGTCACAGTACTCATACTTAAAAATTGGCAGGTTATATATATTTGGACAACTTTATGCTTTGATCAATATTTGAAATGAATAAAATATCACTAATTAAGCAAAAGAATGGTAAGAGAAATGTTGGGTACAATGTGTGGAGCATATAATTTATGACCCAGACTACATTTAACTGGGAAATAAAGATTTGGCTGACCAGACTTCAGTTGACTCCAGTGTTCTACTGTTCTGCTTGTATTGGCTTCCTTCCATGTCTTCCTACCTTCTAAAACATTCTTTCTCCAATTTATTTTCTTTCTCTATTATGCTGTGTGCTAGAACCCAGGAGCCATAGGGTGTCATGAAAGTGATTCCCTCATTTTCATCTTCTGGCTGCTTTCATGAGAATAATCAAACTTTTCATCTGGAGCAGTCACATGTATCAGCTGGAGGTCTCTCTATTCTATGAATGAAGTTCGTGGACTTTATTTCTTAGCTAACCTATAGTATCAAGTTGATTTTTTTTTCAGATTTAAAGGAAAATGAGAGAGTGAAGAAACTGAAACAAAATTTTTTAAAATCAATAATCAAAATACAAAACAAAATCAACTCACAGCATCTTCAATATGTTTAAATATCATAAAAAACTCTATTATCTTTTACACTTGTTTAATTACTAGCTATTCATTTAATTTAAAAAATATGTGTTGCTGTCTTCTCTGCTTATTGTAGAATAAATAAATTTCTCAGAATTTGGTGAGAATAGATAATAGTCATTAAAATGCAAATTTACATTGAGAAAAATACTTTATTAACGTTGCCTGACAAACATTTTTAAAAAGTTTATGGAGGAGTAGATTCTATACTATCAATCAAGAAGTTTGAAACAAGAAAAGCTAAATATGTAGGCAAGTCAGAAATATAGTAAAATGCAGATGATGGATATAAGCTAATGCCATTGATTCCAAAGTATTTGAATACGTTGTAAGTCACACATATACACAAATGTATATATATATATATATATATATATATATATATGTGTGTGTGTGACACTTGGAGTGTAGTTATTAATATATATAATATGTAGATATATTCATGTAATCTATAAGGTTTTCAATTAATTATTATGTATTAAGATTAAGTAATGCTCACACATATTTGTTAGAGATAGTTATTGGTACCTTTTAAATATTAAACATTGTTATAATTTGATAACATAGAAGAACAAGAAGAAAAAAATTGATCTTGAAAATCATAAAGTTTAACAAGAAAACACTCACTAATATGCTAATCTGTCAGGAGTAAGATGAGAAGTGGAAACGTAGAACGAATGTCCAGATCCAGGTTTGGTATAATCAAGAAATTCAGTGAAGGAATCTCTGCAGTAGTAAACTTCTAGGTTCAATTACATTAGGGCTACACCTAAATTGGTAAATAAATAAAATAAAAGCATTTTAAAGAGTAGTGAAACATGCAATTACTTTAGGACTGAGTACAACTTAATAAATGAGGAATCATGAGTCAAGTGAGCTTGAACTAAGTGCCAGATGACACTAAGTGCACATTTTGTTAAAAAGAATTTCATGCTGAAATGTTTTTATAAAACAATAAAAATGTTTGAAATGTTTCATTTTGAAAGCAGAATAATTGAAATTTAGGTGATTTTTTAAAATTATTAAGGTGGGTATGTATGTATTTGTATGGACAGAAGATAAAACAAGTAAATAAAATTATCATATATACTTGAAAAGTCAGTACACATTAATAGAATTTTGTCATGAATAATATACTTATGAATATTCTGTGATGTAGAGAGTAATTCAAACATTTGTATCTGTGGGTAACGGATTGGATTTCAGTTTCTTGCTAACTGTTTTCTTCCCTAAACGATTTTGGCACATTTTTATAAAAACATTTTGGTTTTGAATCTCAGAATTCTTATAGAATAGTGCACATACTGTTTTCTATGAGACTGAAAAACTAGCCAAAGGTATAGAAAAGGAAAAGGGGGAAACATTTGTAACTTAACAGGGCTTGTGTTTAACCTGGAAATATATGAATGTATACAAGACATTAAGAAGTAGCTTTAACCAATTGACTTAGTATCTAGAGCGTTGTTTACTCGAAAATCTAGAGTATTTGTCGTTACAACTAACGTGTTGATACACCATGGCTGAATAATGATTAAGTCAGTTCCCTCTGAAGGAAGCAAGCCATGTGCCTCTAGGTTCAAGTCCCGGGCCCAGGGAAAACAACCAGTGTAAACAAGGAAATGGAAATAAAAATGCTTCTTCTCTCTTCCTGCCTACCTGCTTACTTGTCTTCATTCCTGCTTGCATTTGTCCTTTAAAAAAATAAATAAATAACACTAGGGTGCTAAGAATGCTCTCTCTACATACACATTCTGGAATAAAGTAATTCTTTGCAAACCACTGGATCATTTCTGAATCACATCACATCGACAAATTCAAATCTGCATTACATTTTTTTGGAATAATGTCACATATTGCGGAAAAACATGAAAAATGGATAAATGAAATTCAGGATGTTTTAAGAAATACTTCAGTTGAGTAGCTCTCTATAGATTTGTTTCTCTGTCAAGTAGTGAGACAGCTCTGACTACAGTGAGTTTACTGGGAAGAGGAGTCTTGCTTGACAAGCTGAAAGTGATTAGAGCCACATCTCTGATTAGAGCCACATCTCTGCCAATGAGTCATAGAGCATATGTGAGACAGTCCCAGGAGTAGTCATGTTAGTGTGTCTCATCCCAGACCAATACAAGTTTCTATCTACAGGACGTTCTCACTTAGTGTGTTCTATAGCCTTTTGGAAACTGAGACATTAAATGAAAGTACTATACTTATGCTGACCATATTTGAAAATGGGACAAAACAGGGTAGGACTGTTTGACCCCCTCCTCAGAATGGGCCTGATACAATTCAACTGTCCCTGTCATCCTGTGTTATAAACAGCTATAAATTATTAAAAATGGGACAAAATGGACCTTCGGGAAATATGAAGACAAACTGAATGTAGGGTCAGCCTAACTATATTCATGTCCTTTTGTTCAATGTCAGTTGGAATTGGCTTGTTTAATGGATGTAATAGCAAAATGATGTTGAATGTTAAGTTATTCAGACCTGCTTTATTCTTTATTCTTCAAGCTCATTCTACTTTCTCACTTGCAAATCTAAACTGTTTCATGGAGAATTAAGCCACATTAAAGAAACAAACAAACAAACAAATACAATACTGGAAGAGATATCACCCAGATCCTGGAAAAGAATGATAATTTTTTGCAGCTGTATATCCAACTCTTTCTCACCTCTCTCTCACCTGCCCCCTACCCTACCCCACAAGATAAAAGTTCAGGTGAGCTTGCATTCTATAATTTGTTTCTCACAAATACTCATGTTTATAAACCGTCACCCTTTTAGGGAAATATTGTGTAATATATGAACCCAAAGCTTATTTGCCCCATGATGTCACTCCATTCTTTCAGCTACATAAATCCAAGATGTTTATTAGGATACCTTTGCATTCTTTATATAGCACTAGTGCATGAACTGTTGAACTCCTAATATTCAATTCATGCTTGAAAGTGACAGGAGTATCTATTAACCTTCAATGTGACCATATCCTCTTTTCTTCTAAAAAGATATATATGCTGTAACGACAGTCCTTCTTATCTAATCAATTCTTACAAACTACAAGAAAATATATACATGCATTTTTACATTTGCATTTACATAAATGTCTAAAATGTGACTCAACTTCCCTGAGGTTTTTAAGAAATCCTCAGAAATTTGATGCTGTTTCCTAAAAGCAAAAGCATGTAGTTGAAATTTATTTACAAAATATTGACTTTCCCTAAGTCAGAGAACATACAAACTGAAAATTGACCTCTATATTTTTATTATAGTGGAACTATAAAGGCATTCATGCACAGAGCACTCTAACTATATTGAGCAATATTTATTGGATTGTGAATGACTTGTCCTTTTCTCCTAAATATCATTTAACTATTTCCTACTTAGTACTAAATCTAGACAGAGACAGACTGTGCAGATACTTTAGAAGTATGGAGATTTTGGTTTATGAACCACAAAACAGGCTAAAAGGAAGCTACATCATCAGCCATGGCATTACAGTTAAATTGACTGAATGTATCAGGCAGTTGTATAGCACACATTGCCTGTTTTCATGCCTTAGTTCAAAATATATTTCTCAATTATGGATTCATGAACCATAGTCACTATCATTATACAATAAGATATAAATCAGGTTGCCAGAAGTTTGCTTGCATTTTAATTTATACACTCATTTATTCATTTGTGCATAATAAAAAGAAAGTACAATGCATTGCAACAAAAAAAAGTGTGGCATATAAGGAAAACAGTTAAATGATTTATCATAAAATAAGTGAAATAGTATTTTTAGGTTAATCATTAAAATTATTCATGCCTTACATTTACTTGCAAATATGAGAATTTATATATGTATATATGAAAGCTTTACTGTAATGTCTCAATCTATATTCAAATTATTTAATTAATTTATCATTCTTAAAATCAAACTAAATGAAAATCAATGCTGACAGATTTAGGTAGAGGAGATAGCTGATACTCTGGTGCTAAAATATTGAAATTTATTAGAATTGGCAAGCAATATAGTCATTGCATGTATCCTGTAGTATTATCTCCTTATCACTTCATGAACATTGATATGCCTCTTGTATCAATCATATACTTTATTGTATGATCTTAATTTTGATGTGTTTCAAATATGTTTTCCTAAAGATACCATTCAATAACAAAAATAAGCAATATTCTTATTTTGTAAAGATATGCATACTCAAATGTTGTTCAATTCCTTAAGCTTAAATCACCTTATTAAAATTTACACCTAAAACATATATATTAGGTCAAATAAATGTACTTCTATTGCATCACATCCCAATGCCCAGAACCTAAGAGTATGTTGTCTATCAGGACAAAAAGGACTTTATCAAAGTGAATACATTAAGGGTCACCAGGTATGTGTGCAGTGTGAGATGGGGAGCTGCAATCTAAGAGATCTTACATGTGAAAGGGGAGGCAGGAGAGAGTAAGGGAAGGATAAATTTGAAGTTGCTGTGTTAATTATTTTGAGCTTGTGATACAGGGCCAAGTTTACATGCAGGTGGCTCTAAAAGCTGAAAAAGACAAGAAAACATAGCTTCCATTAGAGCCTTGAGAAGGAAGGTGTTTCTGTTGACATCTCAGTTTTAGCACCATAAATCCCATTTCAAATGTCTATCCTGCAGAACTGGTTTTAGCCATTGTTAAAGGCTTCCATTGAACTGCTTCCCTTCCACCTTTACTGAAATAGTGTCCTTTCTCATTATTTTTAGTCACTATGCTCTATGCAACTGACAAGGCCCATAATAGCGAGGAAGACATCAACCACTATTTCAACTGCTGATTCTCCCTTTCTCACCTGAAAATCATTCCAGTTATTTGCATTTTCTTTCATGAAGCAAGCTGATTAAACTTGCATTCCTTCTTTTCTAATTCTCAACTTGAAAGTCAAGACTCTTCAGTCTTCACCATCATCCACTGACTAATTTCCATAGTATTATACATATTTCCAAAAATCTAAACCAAGCCCCCCACCATTTCCCACAATCTTATATTAGCCACCTGAAATGATAATTTCTCATTACTAAATTCTATTTTTTAATTAAAATTATTTTGTGTTGTGTCATCCAACTCTTTATCTGAAACCTGAATGACCAACTTTTGCCAAAAGCCTTCTTAATTTGAAGCATTTTATAACATAAAACCTAAGATGTTCAATACACAGAATTCTTCCTTACTTTCCAGTGCAGCTTCCAAATCTTCTTTTTTCCACTCTGATAAATATCCTTGCTGCCCCGAGATTCATTTACCTGCAATATTAAACTATTATTCTTTCAAATTTTGTTATCTACTTACTTGACACGTCCACATTTACTGACTTCTTAAACTGAATCCCTGAAGATGACTCTTTTCCTTACTGTTCTAACTTCTGAAATAATACATTAGTTCAGCATCAATGGCTATATTTCATCAAAGGTGTTGGGATATTGATTTCTTTTTCTCTCTCTATTAATGACTCTCTTTTCCAATTCACCTCAATCTGGGAACATACTCTAGCTCTCACTACTATTAGCAATTAAACATAAACTCTCAATGCATTGCTATTTCCACCTGTCTATGTATTTGTTCATTCTCTGTTTATGAATGCTTCTTCAAATTTAGTGTTTCCTATATTTAAAAAGTACAGACTATTTTTTAAATGTTAGCATGCTCAGAATCATTTGGGGAACCTGTGAAAACATAAATGAATAAGCCTCATCCACAAGGTTTTTAACTAAGTGAAGTCAAAAGTCTCTAAGAAAATTTGTCTCCTCTTCCTTACTTTCATGTCCTTCTCTGTCCCCTCTGCACTATTATCGATATCCAACCCTGTTCTGAAGGAACTCTTACCAACATCACTAATTACTAATTAACTGCATATCTAATATATTTCTTGGTCTCAATTACTTAAAAACTCATTACCTTAAAACAATAACCTCTTTCATTGGCCTCAGTGAAAATCTCCCTTTAATTCTCTTTGAATTTCTGTCTTTTAAGTATCACATGAGGTCACTTTAATGCCACATAAATTTTAATGTGGAAATTCTATATATATCTCTTATTAGCATATTTCTCTGCTAATGCTATGATTCCATTTTGGTGGAATGCTGTCTACATGTGTTAAATATTCTACATTATATAGAAAGAACTTAGAGGCTCTCATGAAATATAAAAACAAGTGTATCCTTCTGAGATAGGAATTTTCAAATGGCCATACCTTTTAAATTGTGCATATTTTACTAGGTTCATATCTTGCTATATTCATATTTTTTAAAATTTTAACCACAATAACAATTAAAGCATGTTCTCCAGACATCCTAGCACTTCTCTATCTTTCTATGTCTGATATAACTATTCTTCAGTTGCAGTCATAATTATGTGTACATTTATTTTTAAAATATGCAGTAAAAAGAAAATATTTTGCAATTCAAGTATTATATAATTCAAATATTCCCTAAATAACAAATGTAACAGATAATGAATCAAATTACTTTTACTTAAATTATTAGTAAACTTTATTCATATTTAGAGCTGTATGATATGTACATTCACTTTATTTATTTAATAATGCATTTTTTTATAATCCACCATTCAATTCTCTATCTTTTCACTGAGATACAATTAGCTTCTGACAACTGAAGTTAGTCAATAAATGGGGGTATTTTTAAGGTAATGGAAGAATTCATGTGGTATAACCTATATTCCTATATATGTATCCAAGAGCAAGTGTTCCTCCAAGATAAACCTATCTCAACTGCAATTGCTGGAATGCAGTATATTTTATCTTTCCCTTTTTTCCTGGTATTGTCAAATTATATAATAAAAGAGAATTTAAAGGCTTAAAAATATTCCATTTATAAGATGCCAAATTTCACCTTAAAGAAATTGTAATTTATTATTATGAGGTTGAATAGATGCTAATATAATTATTTTGCAATCAAGTGTCCATGTATGTGAATTAGACTGCAGTCAAAAAGTACAATTTTAACTATGCAAATGAATGCTATTTATTATTTGAGCTCTAATTTCTCTAATGAATGATAAACTTCCTGACAAATGCAAACTCTTTTATATAAAACCAAGTTTTAGCAACTAAGAGTCTCTCTTCCTCTCTTTCTCTCTCTCTCTCTGCTCATAAAATTATTTATTTTATGCATACATAATTAATGATTATTAGAGTAAACATAAAAATATCAAACACACCTTTTAAAGTTTCTTTTTTAAATCAGAGTTCACGTATTTTTCTTTAATTTTTGAAAGAAAATAATAAAAATATTCATCCTTAAATTGAGTCATGAGTTCAAGCAAGTGATTATTTATATGTCGTGGTGTCATGCATATAACGAGCAGTAGGTTTATAAACTATATTATCAATAGAATGTGGAAGATGTCACTGTTCTGCTGAAATAAGCTATTGCTATGGGATATAAATTAAATTTGAATTAATAAAAATTGAATTAAACACATTTTTAGCAAGAAAGATAAAAATTCAATAAAACATATATAGCATCAACTCTGACAATAAAATAATTGTTGTACCTACATGTGATCAATATATGTGATTAGACTTAGGGACACTTTTTGTACATACTTGAAAAGCTACTTAATATAATATTTTCATAAACATAATAAAATTACATTGTACTTGTGAATATAATTTGAAATCCAAATACATAACAACAACATAAGTAATATTAAAGTTATGAATATAACATTTACATAAGTTTAAAGTTATGAAAATACCACTATTATGGGAATATGATTCAAGCACTCAGATATAGGATTTTCATATTTCAAAGAATTTACAAAGGTAACTGGCTTTGAAGACTTGTGACAAGGATAAGAAGATACAGAGGACACAGGGACATTCCAGGGGATGACAATAAACTATATAAGTGTCTCATTTAGTTTAAACTTCATTAAGAAGAACTATTTAGAAAGTACGAGTTATCTGAATTCAGTGCATTCCTTTGTTTCAATTTACTTTTTTGTAAATTCATAATTTATAAAATTCATACTATTCTTAATGAAATAACAACTATCTTTTGTATCAAAAGAACTAAATAGCTTCAAATATATTTAACCAAAGAAGCAATAAAAAATGTAAGTCTTTGTTAAAAGATAGAAGAAAACATAGACATATTCTATGCTCATTGACTGAAAAATTAACATTATTAAAATGAATTTTACCTAAAACAAAAAACCAATTCAATGCAATTCCTGTTTAAATCCCCATCGTATTTCTCACAGAAATAGAACAAAAACACCATGACATTAATATGGAAATACAAAAAAATCTGAAGTTGTAAAAACAATACTGGGAAAAAAGATTAAATATAGAAGTAACCTGCTCCCTAACTTCAAACTATACAGAAAAATAATAATAATTAAATCAGCATGGTATGGAACCACAGTAGACACACAGGTCAATGGAACAGAACAAGAGTGCAGAAATAAACCCACACATATATGGACAACTAATTTATTACAAAGGAGCCAAGTGTAAACTTTGGAGCTAGAGCAATCTCTTCAATATGTGATGGTGGGAAAACTCTGGCCACATGCAAAAGAATGAAATGAGAGCTCATTATTTAACACTATACACAAAAATTAATTCAAAATAGACTAAAGAATTGGATGTGAAAATGATACTTATCTGTTGATCCATATCAAGTAGGATAATTTGCTTGCCTTTATTAGAATATTTTCTATAAATTACAATATCCTGTCAATATTAGTGTCTGCTGTGATTGTAATTTTCATTAATTTTGACTGAATTATTAAGATAATGTTTAATATAGAACATTTAAAACAAATTTAGATATTCCTCTTTCCAAGAGGTTGAATATTTTTTATTAGTCTTCATAACTGCTAATTTTTTATATTTAAAACCGATTTTAAGCACACTAAACCTATATTCATTCATTTGATTTGATACATTAAATATGCCCAACATATTGTTATTTGAAGTAAATAATATGCAGCACTAATATTCTCTGCAATTTTTTTTAATAAACTGATATCTATGAGCATGGAGTATGTATAGGCTTTGCATGAGAACAGATAACCATTTCCTGGATATGGAGTCTATACTCCTGGCAGAAAGACATGTACCTCTTGTGGAAAGCATTGAGACTTATTAAACAATTAGAGTGTGTTAATTTAGAACCATATAAATTTATTGAAAGTAAAGAAATCCTAGTACCAAAAAGGATTATTTTACTAATAGAGTTTTCAAATTTGCTGCAGTAAATTGAAAACGACCTTCTGGATATAATATGAATCATTTGACATCAACTGATGTCCTCTGCCAAATGAGAGACATAGTACTATATTGTAGACTGATGTTTTTGAAGATTGGACAGTGCTGGAAGGAGAAACTCTTAAGTGGGGCAGAAGACAAAGATTTGTTAGGACATTCGTCAAAGCAATATTTCTCATATTCAAATAACCTAGGGATATCCTTAAATTTCAGGTGTACCAGTGATTCAGTATGTCTGAATTCATGATTTTGCATTTCTAACAAACTCCCACAATGTGGGCACAGTTGTTCTACAGATTTTCCTTAAAAAATAAGAATGTAGATGAGAAACTTGAAGTATTATGTGAGACTGTGTATTTGAAGAGGGTGTAACATTTCTTTTACATTTTGACATATGTAATGCTAGAAAAAGAGAAGGAGTTGGAAATAATTCTGCATTGATTCATCTTCCCTTTCACTGTATATATAGCACATTTTCTAAACGTAAAGAATGAAGCAAATGTTTTCAGTTCTAGCTATAAATTTGTAATTGGCACCCTAACAGTAAGGGAGCAAAAGATAAATAAATGTAAAATCAATGATTTTTTTCATGTATTCATCAGAGAATTGAGGAGACAGAGCTTTAGACTTATTCATGTCTTTGTTTAAGACATTTGCTTGGAATTTGCGATGCTGAATTCTAGAAAATACAATTATAGATACTGCTAAAATGTTCTGTAACATTAAAGATAACATCTATTTCTTCAAGGTATCGTTAACATTCAGCGCATGAGTGTATGTAAACTTTAAACCTTGCATATTTTAAGGTTATGTATCATATGCTATTGTTAGTCGGAATTCACCAATATTCCCTTGTCTCAAACAATTTTCTTATTTTAATATAGGTTTATCTTTTAAAAAAGACATGTTTACAGATAAATTTACATCTGCATTAAAACTTTCCCAAATTACTTTTTTTTTAAGATTAAGGGAACATTGATCACTTCTTCCCTAAGGCAAAAATTTCTTCTTTACCACCGGGATCACCATTCGATGAGCTCAAAATAGAAAATATTCTTCCTTTTGTCTATTATTGTAGTACAGTATATTCAATGAATTTCTTTTTTTAGAGAAAAAACGGTCTTTTATTTAAAATATTTATTTATTGCTTCTTTTTACTTTTTTTCACTTTGGTATTTATGACATAAATTTGATTTGTAAGAGTATAAACCATATGATCAGTTTCACCTTTCATCGAATATCTGACAACACACTACTCCTACTTCCAAATTATCAACTTCCTCCAACACTGTCCAGTAGACTCTGACCTTCTTGCTCTTCCTCCCCACCCCTTTCCTCACTGATAACATCACCTCTGTTGTCAACGTTCAAGGGTTGGTTTTTGTTTTGTCTACTCATTTGCTTTCTTCATTTATATTTTGTATATGAGTAAAATCATCTACTGTATTTCTCCATCTGACTTATGTATAAAACAAATAAACAAATATTCTCTAAGTCCTTCATTGAGACCATTGTTATACTAATACCAAATTCAGACAAAGATCACAAGGGAATAAACTCTAGACTAAGCTTTCTTATGAATACAGGCAAAAATCATCAACCTATTTGTACAAAGTAAGGTTTATTCCAGTAATGCAAGGGTGATGTAATGACCCAAAGTCAATTAATGTAATATATATTATCAATATAATAAAGACCAAAGCAGTTGATTATTTCAACATGCATAAAGCACTTAACCAAATCTAACACTCAGGAAAGTAGAAATAGAGGAATCTTACCAGACTGATAAAGGACATCTAAACAACTCCATAGCTATGAATAAACTTATTCTTGGGATGCTGAATGTTCTTTTCCTAAGTTCAGGAACAATACAGGGTTATCAGATCTTACCACTCTACATCAACCTTTTACAAGTGGTCTAACTAGGAAATTTATAAAATAAAATGAAATGAGGCATCCAGATTAGAAAATTAGAATGAAAACTATATCTACAAATGCTGTCATGTTGTAAATATAGTGTCCTAAGGAATTAATTAAAAAAATATTAAAACGATTCAGAAAACAGAATCAGTATATAAATATCAATTACATTTCTACATATTACAATAAATTTCATAAGGCTGAGTATAAGAAATCAGTTTAATTGACATCATAATAAAATAAAATATTTAAAATAGAAGTTAGCAAAAATAGACATATACAATAAAAATCATGCTTAAATAGGTTTAAGAAAATCTATAACAGTGAAAAATAGCCTACATTCTCAGATTAGAAGGCTTCAAATTATTAGGTGGGTTGACAGAGCAATCTACATATACAATTCAATGCAAATCCCAGTTGTCCTTTTTTTTTTTTTTTTGCAAAAATTGACAAGCTAGTATCAAAATTCTTATGGAAAACCAGAAGCTTTAATTAGCCAGATCCATTTCAAAAAAGAATAAATTGGAAGACATATTTTCTAATTCCAAATACTCTACAAAGAGTCAGTAAATGTAATGGTCTACTAATGAATTCAGAAAGAAAACTATCACAAGTTGAATTGATTTTAGCATTAGTGTCAAAACAACTCAATAGGGGTAGAGTGGGAGACAGGCTGAGCAGTTTTCTAATACTTGGTCCTGGGACAACTCAATATCTACTTGCAAAATAAGGAAATATTGCATCTGTATGGTATTGTGTGCAAAATAAACTCAAAATGAAAACTAATAGCTAAAAGTAAAAACTAAAATACAAAACTCATAGAAAAAAAGCAGAATTATATATTACTACAAACTTGGATTAGACAAAGATTTCTTAGATATGGCACTAAAGGAGAATAATCAAGAAAATAGATACGGCTGATCTCATCAAAATAGGTTTAGTACTTCAAGGACCAACATCAAGAATGTGAAAACACCGTTCA